>JAPWTK010001334.1:0-57030 GCA_029963805.1 Aromia moschata
GGTGTTTTTCGAGCTCCTACCGCGGAACCAGACGATCGATTCCGATGTGTATTGTCGCCAACTGGATGATTTGACATACATCTCTTGCGGAGAAGCGGCCAGAACTCATCAATCGCAAAAGCGTAATGTTCAACCACGACAACGCGAGACCCCACACAAATTTGGTGACTCGCCAAAAGTTGCTGCAGCTTGGATGGGAAGTCTTGCCTCATCCTCCTTACTCACCAGACCTTGCCCCATCAGATTACCATTTGTTTCGTTCCTTGCAGAACGACTTGAATGGTAGATCATTCAATTCTGATGAGGTCATCAAAGAACATCTCACCCAGTTCTTCGCTGGAAAAGAGCGGCCCTTCCACGAACGCGGAATCATGCAGCTCCCAGAAAGATGGCAAAAAGACCCTCGACCAAAATGGGAATTCATCATTGATTGAACTTTGTTCTATTATTAATAAATGAGCCTTGAAAATCACCCTAAAAATACGTCATGACTTTTCTGACAAACTAGTAGTTCAGAACATAAACTTTTTCGATCTTGCTAAATAACATCTTATTATTGAAATCATATACGAAACAAAACGAAAAATATCATCATATTGAAACAGAAACAAAAATTCTAGCAGTAACGTAGGAGAGTCTGTCAGTGCCATGAATACTTCAAGAGGTTTTTAATTGTGTATTTTATAGTTTAATTTAAGAAACTAATATTTACCTTTATAAAATCGAGCAACTCTGTAATTGTCCAGTCCAGATTGTGTGTTAAAAGTCGTTAGGATGCACTAAAAAAATGCAATATTTCATCCCATCTATTTCAAAACGTCGAAAACGCATATTCATTACATATTAACTAAAAATGTACGTTATATAACAGTTAAAAACATCAGGCTGGGTAGGCGACGCCTGGCCATGACATTACAGTTAAAAGTTACTAAAATCGGTTGTGTGTTAATAGATGCAATTTATGTAGGTATACATACTTAATATGTATCTGTATCAGAATATATTACCTATACCGATTATGATTAAGTATATTTTATATACAATTTTATATATCTATATTTTAAAACCAATAGGATGCCTTTATTTTTAGTCATTAAGTACCCTACCAACGAAAAAAATAAACTAAATTTTTATCGCTCTGGGTCACTAGGTGAAATTTGAAATTACTACTACTACTACAATCTAAGTGTTGATAAAATTACAGTTGAAATACGCAATACACGTCACATGATACAAAATCTTTGTGGAAGTGTGCTCAACCTGGTCCTTAATCCGTCATGTTATAGACAGAAGATGACATATGAGAGATCAAAAAGACAGGAGAAAAAAATTTGTTATGTAATAATGTATGTACATACCTATTGCTTGTGTCATTCAGAAACACCAACTGTCCACATTGTTTGAGCATACGTTGTCACGACCAGTAGTCTTTCTACATTTATTCTCGCTAACCATGAGCGATTTGGCCTGCATATATGGTTGTAAAGGAAACATGTTCGTTCCACATCTACTGAAGTTAAAGGTGCAAAGGTGCACAAATCAAACCAAAATTACTCTTTTCTAACCGTACCAGGTATATTTTTTTTTTATGGATTTTCAAATCTAAAAGTCTTTCAAATAATTTTCATTCATCTTTTTAAGCCTATTCACAAATGGTAAAGACTGTGCCATTATTGCAAAAATTCACACAAAATCAGGTAATATCTAAATACAGTACACGAATTCACGAGTGACTAACTCGCGAAAAAAAAAATTGTTTTCAATGCGGCGGTCGACCCGTTTACACCGCCGGCAGGTAGAACACTATCGGAATAGTTTCCGCGAAGACTTCGTTCGGGATAACATTCTACGCACGGACAGTGGCATAAGTATAGAGAGGCAAGATATACACGGTGGAGACTTTAACTGGAATATATTTGCTAGCGGGGTGGTGAATGATTTTTCAAAAAATTCCCGAGACACGTCAACTTTTAAATGTATTTACCTACATTTTGCAAGTAATGTGAAAAATATAGCCCTTCAGGGGTGGCTGAAACCACCCTCAAAATGATTTTTTCAAATGCAACCCTATGGCTTGTGACCCCTCATTGTAAAGCTGGTGGAAAGAGCAATCCAACGCACTGATCAAATTTTAATTTCTAGTATGTTTGTAGGGTTGCATACAATTAAAACGTAATTTTATAGTTTAATTTATTTTTTAACGCAACAATTTCGTACTCAAAATGTGTGTTGTTTAGTTTTGGAATGTAAACCTTACTTTTCATATGTCCCCACACAAAATTCCAAGCAATTTTTTGCCACAACTGATATTTGTTATTTTTTGCTAGTGTTTTTTACACGGCCTCAAAGAGTAATTTACTTTGTATGCTGTATTCAGAGTTTGAAACGAAGTGTTATTTCAAACTGGTGAAAATGTCTTATTTAACTGAATCACTAAAAATCGAAATTTTGATGATGATTGGATATGGTGATAGGGCGCGAACTCAATGCGAAGTTGTTCGCTTGTTTCGAGAAACGCATCCTGACTTGCCACCACTAAATCAAGGTACCATTAGTAAAATTGAGGCACAATATCGAGAGATGGGTCATGTCAGCAAAGTACCGAGTAAGAGGCAGGCTGTTGTTGATGACGACACAAAGTTGAATTTGTTGCTTGCTCTAGAAGAAAATCCAATCACTCCAACCCGTCAACTGGCCCGTGATAGTAATCTTAATCACAAAACAGTTTTAAAAATACTTAAATATGAGAAAAAACGCCCATATAAATTGCAAGCTGTTCAAGAGCTACTTGAAGATGATCCAGATCGATGGTTGGAATTTTGCGATTTATTGATGACTTGTATTGATCAAAACCAGTTATCTTTAGAGTGGATAGTTTTCTCTGACGAGGCTACTTTTACATTAAATGAGCACGTAAATCGCCAAAATTGTCGTTACTGGGCTGAAGAGAACCCACATTGGATGAGGGAACTTCATACTCAGCGCCCACAGATAACTAATGTGAAGGCCGGAATAATACAAGATATAATTGTAGGACCATTTTTATTTGATGACACTCTTAATGGAGCAAGATACTTGCGTTTACTCCAGCACGAACTAATGCCAGTGCTATGTCATTTATTTCCAAACCCCCTAAACCCTAACTTGACTGACGAGAGGTTATGGTTTCAGCAAGATGGGGCCCCACCACACTATGCTGCCATTGTTCGTCAGTATCTGGACAGAATTTTTCCCGGTAGGTGGATTGGGAGGCGAGGTAATATTGAGTGGCCAGCAAGGATTTCTTTTTGTGGGGACATCTTAAAAGTAGGGTTTACATTCAGAAACCCAACAACATAGCAGATCTGCAGGAAAGGATAAGAGAGGAAATCGGAAATATAACACCGCAAATGTTGCATAATGTAAGGGACGAAACCTACTACAGACTGGGATGCTGCCAACAAGTGAATGGTGCACATTTTGAACAATTGTTACGTGGAAAATAAATTTAATTTTTAAATTGTTTTAATTGTATGCAACCCTACAAACATACTAAAAATTAAAATTTGATCAGTGCGTTGGATTCCTCTTTCCACCAGCTTTACAATGAGGGGTCACAAGCCATAGGATTGCATTTGAAAAAATCATGTCGAGGGTGGTTTCAGCCACCCCTGAAGGGCTATATTTTTCATATTACTTGCAAAATGTAGGTAAATACATTTAAAAGTTGACGTGTCTCGGGAATTTTTTGAAAAATCATTCACCACCCCGCTAGCGAATATATTCCAGTTAAAGTCTCCACCGTGTATATGCTTAAAAAATACGGTTTATACTTTAATTAACATAAAGTTGTATAGTGCCGGCTCTGCGTGACAGTATACTTTCCCGTACCTTAATAATAAAAACAACAAAACTTAGTTATATTTACATTAATTGTGAATTATCTCACCAAATTCCCCACATGTTTGAATTATTTATTAACCGTAAATACCTTCTCGGTCTCGAATATCGTACATATATGATGCTTCGTTTTCCACTTGGAATAATTTTCACAACAACCGAGAACAAAAAAAAAATTCGGCAACAATTCAAGCACTGGGATTACTAGTGAAAATTTGAATACTCTGTTTTAAAATGATCTTGAAAAGAGGTTATGTCATGATTATGTATCATCTGGTATGCAGAACGCATATATTCCTCCTGCTGTCGTTAGACGAAGAAGCGAGGGTTATAAAAATAAATCGCCGGGGTTATCACAATATAATTTCGATGTTACGATGGGATCGTATGTTTGCATAATATTGCTTTTTCAATCTGGATTTTCGGCGATGAGGTGGCTTTAAATATGATCATGCAAAATAAGCGAGTAGATTTGTATATTGCGGCAACGGCAAATTTAGGTAAATTACTTTTTTATATAAGCCCGAAGCTGAGATTCTCACGCGCAATGTATGCAGTTCTTCGAAAACCAACTGGAAAGAAGGCTGTTTTTGATTCAATATTCTGAAAATACGATACAAAGAAAACAACAAATCACAACTGTAATTTTGTTCACGTATGCCTACCTACTTTATTAACACTTAATTGATTCGTATATGGTATATATTGTACTGTCTAGGTTACTACATATATTACAGATATAGGTAGTATCCTAGTTATCTCATATGAGTTATATGTTGTAGTCTCGGCTGAAATAACATTAATTATATTTTATTCAGGTCTTGGTCACTTGTTAGACAAGTGCGTTATACGAAGAAGATATCATAAAGATAATAATTATAACACCTTTGTTTAGGGCTCGTCATTTGGCCCATATTATTTTTTCCAAATAATTATTCAATATTGTAATATGTCAGTGCTTTTACAGTACGTAAGCTAAGTACTACTTAGCTTGCGTACTGTAAAAACTGAGTAGCAACCTACTCAGACAACTGTTTGCGTATTATTAAATTTAAAGAGGTGGTTACAGGGTCAGCGAATATACAGTTTTTTCCCTTTCCACATCCACATAAAAGTTCTAATATCTATTTTAATAATTTGAGTGGAAAACATATAGGGTGATTGATCGAAACCGTTCATTAAAAATATTGGAACTTACTGATTTTATAAATTTTGGACTTAAGCTTATGCGCTTATAGCAGTACCTTTTTTATTCCATCCTTCAATTCTACATGCTATTCTAGGTATATTTTCATTAGATTTCCCTATACCTATCTGTTACCGATTTTGAGTTATTTCCAGTTTTTTGAAATTTTATTCATCAGCGCCATAACCTTTGAAACTATATGTAGTGGTCATTTTAGCAAATTAAGTATCGGTATTAGCATTGTCTAGTAGAACCGTAAATCTATGCAGAAATGCGTTTATTATTTCTCAATTATGTACAGAGTGTTTAAAATAGAACTACCATTAGCCCAAATGATCCACACTCTATTTTTTAAAATACCATGCCACATATTTTATTTTATAAGTATTTTAATGTAGAATTAAATTCTGAATCCATCGATATTAGCATTCCCTATACGTATATTTAATAGTTATTTAGCGTTTTTTAAAAAATTGCTTATAACTTCCAACAAATCGTTTGATTTTTCAATAGCGTGTCAAGAAAATGATATATCTAATGATACTAATGTACTATTAATGCTGATATTTATTATGTTTTTCATTTTTTCATTATTTTTAATCGTTATTATTAAAAAAAATACCGATAGTTTCTTTTTATCTTAACAAATGCAATAAGTGAGTGAATCACATCTCGAACGTGGGCATGGCCTAATATTAAATCACAGAAGCCACTATCC
Organism: Aromia moschata; assembly: GCA_029963805.1. NCBI lineage: Eukaryota > Metazoa > Arthropoda > Insecta > Coleoptera > Cerambycidae > Aromia > Aromia moschata. The sequence goes on from JAPWTK010001334.1 coordinate 5,784, forward strand.
AATAATATAATTAAAATTATAAATAATCAATTCAGAATTTAATTCCTCATTAAAATGTGTTTTCATTATGTTTAAAATATTTGAGTTTGGATGGGTTGTAGTTGGGCTACATGGTAGTTCTATTTTAAACACTGCAGATAATTGAGAAAGATCATAGAAATCTACATGAAATAACATGTAAAATCGAAATATGCTATAAAAAAGGTACCATTCCATTTAAAATAAGGAAGTTGATGGCGACTTCCGATATAACCGGAAGTGCAGCCATCTTGAAAATATTTTCATCAAATTTGCCATAAGCCTATTAGCGTAAGTCCAAATTTTCAACAATCAGTCATTTCTACAAGCTCTAATACTTTTAACGAAGGGTTTCGATCAATCACCCTGTAGTTAAATTAATTTGAAGCTATATTAAGAATACAAAGACAGTACACCTCTCATATAAATAAAGAATCAATAAATAATTATAAAAAAACTTTACCACTGTAATAAAAGTTAGCGATTTATGAATATCAGATATACATAACTAGTAATTGCAAATATAACCGATAAACACAACAATGTAAAGTGCACAACAAATAAATGTGTCACACTGTTATGTAACAAGACACTCATTAGCCCTTGAACCATTGAATTGCCCCGATATATTTCAATTCCTTCGTCTTTTCTTGAATGTACGGACAAGAAGACGCAGTTGGTGATCAGGAAAGGTCCCCATTTTATTGTTTTTATTGCTGACATTTCCCACGAGCATAGGGTTCCTTATTGAGTTGGGAATCAATAACCCACTGAAAAAATTATTGCAAAATTGAAACTGCTTATTGCAGACGAAGTATCCCAAAGCAAAGTTTTTCTGTTGGAGTAGATATTTTCAGCGACTTTAGACAATATCTATTATCGTATAAGTATTTGTGGTCGTATGTACCTACATATACTGTATGTACTTTTTGGCGAATTGGTAATGTTTAAATTGGTAGCGTGTCGAATTCTCCGAACTCTCGTAGACACCTCTCTAAATTAACTGGACACTAGGTATTTAAGAATATTGTAGAAACGAAAGAAAAAAATGCAATTTTTTTTTTTGTTCTAAATTGCTGAAAATTAGGGAATTAATTAATTTAAGTAACAGGATAGTAGGTATTTAAGTAATTTAAGTAACTGACCAGAAACTTCAACATTTCTCCTTAAACATAAAATTGATTAACTGAAAATATTATCCAATATATCGTAAAATGAATGTTAAACGAAAAGTTAAAAGTAAAGGCATTTTGTTGATTTGTAGGTATGTACCTATTATTGTGGAGTTCAATCAAGTTTCAGTATATTTCGTTATATTAAATTGTTTTTGACATATTGTAGCAATATAAGTTGTTTACTCTAGAATAGCGTTTTAATGCGAAAATTCTTCTCGTTCGACGTTAATATATTATTTTGTTGTGAAGGAATGTGCGGGCGTCAGGCAAGCAAGTTTGACAGTCTTTTTAATAAGAAACAAAGTAATATGTTACAGGAAAAAGGTATCCGATAAAAAAAGATAATAAACAACAATAAAATTGTAAACAAAAAAAGCTAGGCGACGCGCCGCTTAACATCGAAATAATAGTTAAATATAAAAGGTTTAATATTTACACTGACGACTTAATATTTACTTTAGATTAAGACAATTTTTGTCTGGATCTTACTTTGTTTGTAAAACGTTTTACTGTAAAAAATAAAATGGCGTTTTTCAGATTTTTTCATGATCTTTCTTAAATTTCTAAAAAAATTTTGCAAATCGGAATAGGTATGTCACCATCATGATGGCGGCACTTCAGTTGGCGTAGCGTATTCGTACGAGATATTTGATGTACAGATACTCACAAAAGTATTCGGCCACCATAGATATTGCTAATAAATTGACATACAAGAAATAGTTATCACTGACTGGCAAACAAGAGAAATTAAAACAATGATATATGAACATTATGCTTTATTATACCACATAAAAAAGTAATCCAAACAGGCACAATATAAAAACTGCCGACAAAACATGATAATGTCCCATTTATATGACACAAAAATATTCGGCCACCAAAAGAAAAATAAAATAGGAAAGGTACAAACAATTTAAAACGGCACATGTAATATCTTGTCGGGTATCATTTAGAATTCAGAATAGCTTCCAGCCTATTTTGAAATGAAATCACCAGTTTACGGGTCACTTCCGGCGTCACATTACTCCATTCTGTTGATAGATGATTTTTTAACACTTCTTTATTGGTAATTCGTTTATTTTGCAGAGATCGTTTTAGATGTGACCATAAGTGCTCGATAGGGTTAGTACTGGGCGACTGCGACGGTGGTTTCAATTATCGGTATATGGTATAGCAGCCATTTCTGTGTTTTACGGGCACATTGCTTGGGGTTATTATCTTGTTGAAAGATGTAATGATCGCCCAATCCCAATTTTTCGGCGCTGGCCTGTAAATGATGCTTCAATATATTAATATAACAATATTGGTTCAATATTCCCTCAATAAAAAAGAAGGTTACCCACTCCCGCAGCCGCCATACAGCCCCACACCATGAACCGTAATCCACCGCCGTGTTTTACGGTAGGTTTTAAGTTTTCCTTATTTAACGATGTACCAGGTTTTCTCCATACTCCATTGTCGGCTGAACGAATCAAATATCTCAAATTTACATTCGTCGCTAAAGATAACCTGATCCCAGAAAGTTTCAGGCTCATTCACATACTGGTCAGCAAACGTGAGTCTTTTTGTGAGTCTGTTTCCTCCAGGCCGAGTCAGGGTTTCCTTCGGGCAACTCGGCCATGGTAACGCTTTTTTCTTAAGGTTCGACGCACTGTCTCAGTACTAATATTCTTTCCAGTACTCTCCTGAATCTCACCACATATTTTTCTGTATTGTTCTCTGGCATTAGTACTTCTTCTATTTGTGAAAGGCAAATTCTCTAAATTTGCCTTTCATCTCTTTGAGTTAATATTTTGGGTCGCCGTGTGATCGTGCTGTATTTACTACCGTTTTATCGATTTCATATTTTTTATTATACTCTGTACAGTACTTCGTGGTATGCCTGTGTCTTTCTTTTACGCTGTTCAATATCTTTTTTTGCTAAGGAGATAAGATGCTGTCTCTCTGGTACGGTGATTTCGCGTATTTTTGGCATTTTATTTGCGTGACAAGGGTACACTGTCCAATAGAGGCACGCAGTCTATACCAGTTAATTTGTAACCTTTCACACACTAATACTATGGCCAAGAACCCTACTATCTCTACTTGCATTACTTACTACAGATTTGCATAATTAACTGGTCGAATACTTTTGTGTGTCCATTTTCATATGTTAAACGCCTTGGTCGGGTAATCCCAGCGAATGTTTTATTCTGCGTCTACGTTGTAATTATCCTTTAATCAAGGAGTAATGGAGGAACGTATTTACGCATATTATGCAGTCTCACTTAATTGTGAATTTGTGTTTTGTACATTCGTTCTTAGAAATATAAGGGTGGCCGAATACTTTTGTGAGTATCGGTATTTGCCCAAAAACGGCGATGTGTAGAAAATATATTCGCTATATTTGCTTTATTTGTACAAATAACGCGAATAGCGCTAACAGCTAATACGCGTTTCCGTCCACTTGTCGGTTTTTAATCACACATCAAAGAAGTCAAATAAGGCAAATATTTGAGGTAATCGTCCACACTTGGTTCCGCCAGCGCCGTATTCGTCATGGTTTTTTAGTAACTTTGTACTTATGTAGATTTAACGTGTATTGGTAATAAGAAGTATTCAGGTAATATTAACAAACATATTTGGCATATTTGAGTATTTTGATATATGTGTGGATGGCATGTTTGGAATATTTGCGAATACATCAAATATTTAGACAAATACCGCGATACTCAAACATGAATACGCTACGCCAAGTGAAGTGCCACCATGAGGCCATGAGGCATATAAAGCGCAAACTCTCTCTAACTGCCCCAGCCAAAATAAAAATTATACGGTCCAGATACAAGATTTAGTAAACATATACCAAAGGAATTTATGAGATTAAGAAGAAGAAAGGAGTAAAGTTTGTTCAAGTATTTGCAGGTGATATAGGGAGTCATATATTTAGTTTGGATAGCAATGCAGCAGTTGCCATTACACTACCAACAGAATTCGCATGTCCAACTGGCCGTGTTCACCTAAACCAAGAAAGGATATAAAATATTAAAGAGATAAAAATAGTATCATCAAAGAACATACTCTATTCTATCAAGGGAATTTCCAGTGAACAACTGGAGAGGAAAAAATGATCAAGACTAGAAGAATACGATTATGTTCCATAATTACTTCCACATCCACTTAGTGTATTGGAAGTATAGTCTACGATATCAACTTTTTAAGATATCAACAAAAAATTTGGAACACTTGTGTACCATGATGAGGTCTCGAGCAGATTAGATTTTGACCTTAATCGGTTAAGGGGTTGGGGGATAAATGGAGGTAATAAACAATTTCCTTGTCTATAGGTAATTGCAAACAGTGCAAGATATACACCTCAAATTTCAGATACATGTACAACATACCACAGTAATATAAAGGATTTTAGCTTACTAGGTTGGAAGTGGAGGGGGTTGAAAGTATTCAAAATAGAGAAAATAAAAATATTTTTTTTTATAAATTTTAATAACTGCACAGTGAAACGAGCTCTATAAAGACATTTTCTTCCCCTCCTCCTTGGAATATGCGGGTGGAAGAGGGTACTAGAATAAAATATAAGGAACATTTTTGAAAACTTATCAATAGCCAAACCATTTGGTTTCATTTCATTCAATTTATGATAATTTAGCTCATGGTATTTTTGTTGTACACAGGAGAGGTGGGGGCGGTTGTTTTGTTGTATCTTAATGTGAATTAATAAAAATACTTATGTGGTCTGTCGGACTTGAGAGACTTTTGACTTAGGACAATTCAAATATTACATTATTAAGCCTATACTGTCATTTTTACTACAACATACATAGCCAAAATTTATCATACTGGTCATAAAGGTCACTCAGGTCGTCAAGGTCTTAAAAGTCACATAGTTTATAGAGGTTGCTATGTTTATGTAGGTTATTGATGCCTGAGGTAGGTTATTGATTTTGATTACATAGGTTATAAAGGTCATATGGATCATAAAGATTATATGGGTCGTAAAGGTATATGGGTTATCAAGGTAATAACACTTATATCGGTCATACAGGCACCTGTGTGAACCTGGTAACCAACTTAACGGAAACCGACTTATCTTTTTTTCATTCGATTGTATCCGGTTTGTACCCGTTTGTACCGCATTTAATTTCGTTTGTACCTTAGAGGGGCGGAAATGGCAGGGGGGTGACAAAATGACTGGCAACTGACTTCACCCAATAGCATTTCTTCATTATGCATTCGATTGTACCCTGTTTGTATCCGTTTGTACCACTTTTTATTTGGTCTGGAACTTAATGGGGCGGAAATGGCAATGGGTGGAAAAATTGCTGGCTTCAACTCATTTCACGCAATATATATTTTTTTTGGAATTCAATTGTACCCGGTTTGTACCCATTTATATCGCATTTTAATTGGTTTGTACCTTCAGGAAGCGCAAATAGCGCACTGCTGAAAAAATTTCAAACTGCGTAACTTAGCCGCCTATCGTCGAGTGTTCCTTTTGTACCTCTTCAAAATCGTTTGCACAGTCTTGGAAACGATAATACGCCAGCGTCTGAATAAGTATTTCGTTTATACTTCCTTAAAATTTAAACTTTACTTTTTTTTTACTTTAAAAGGACTTTACTTTTAAGAGGTGCTGTTGTTTTCAAGTGGGTACAAACGATTTCGTAGAGGTACAAACGATTTTTATGAGGTACAAACGAAACTATCTATAATAGGAAGGCGTGCTATCGTTTCCAATGCGGTACAAACGATTTCGTAGAGTTACAAACGATTTTAAGGACGTAGAAACGAAATACTTATTCAGACGCTGGCGTATTATCGTTTTCAAGACGGTACAAACGATTTTGAAGCGGTACAAACGGAACACTCGACGATAGGCGGCCAAGTTACGCAGTTTGAAATATTTCATCTGTGCGCTATTTGCGCTCCCTGAAGGTACAAACCAATTAAAATGCGGTACAAACGGGTACAAACAGTGTACAATCGAATTACAAAAGAAAAAATTATATTGCGTGAAATGAGTTGCCAGCAATTTTTCCACCACCTTGCCATTTCCGCCCCTTTAATGTATAAACGAAATTAAATGCGGTACAAACGGGTACAAACTGGGTAGAATCGAATGAAAAAAAGAGAAGTCGGTTTCCGTTAAGTTGGTTGCCAGGTTCACACAGGTCGTATAGGCGATATTGGCTTTAAATATTATATATCAGATTGGTGATATAATAGGTCATATCCATACATATAACACAATACTTTTAAGAATTAACGTTTGAGAGTCACTGATGTTTTTGTCTAATTAAATGTGGAAAAATTGGATGTGGATGTAGTGATTCCATTTTCGGTTTTTAATATAAATTTACAGTTTTTGTAGAATCTGAAATCCTTTATCTCAACAGAAGGGTTCCTTTGAAACTAAAATTTAATATCCAAAAGGAAAATTCCGTGCAAAAATAAGTAATCACATAATTGTCTGCAATAACTAACACTTTAGCATTATAAATAATCTTTTTGAAAATAATTTAATTAATGTAATACATAATTTTATGTAAGTCAGTTTCAGCTCTACTGAATATACTTTTTTGACTATTGTATTTTTATAATGAACGATTCAATTTGAAATAGCGATTACACCGATAATGAATTCCAAATTAGATATTTTCCGTATAGGCATCATCCCGCGGTTGCCCGACTGTCCCCCGCATGGCACCGAACGGCATCCCACATTGTTTGCCAACCCAACAGGCGTACCATCGCATTGTTCACAACGTTGTATACACCAGTAAACTACGATTATCCCGTAAATTCTCTATTATCCACACCACAAAAGACAACTATAATATATGACAATTTAAGTGCGTACGGAATTAATAATAGGAGAGCCACGGTGACATCTTCGGTTCCGTCCCGAAGGGAAAAACGCAGGACGGCACCCTCCGGACCATGGGGACATTTTTAAATTCAATGGAGCGGAATTAAATTACGGGCCCGACAATGGATTGTTTAGTACATAATGGGACCTTGAATGGTGCCCAATAATGGCGGTTTTCTTTCCGCAGTTAACGTACCACTTTTTTATGAATCGATGCTGTTGGGGGTAGCGGCGAACTAGAGAGGCCAACTAGGGTTATCTATTCATAGAATCGCATTATTTATTATTCTCATGGTAGGCTGTGGATGGGCGAAGAGACCGAGAAGCGTATTAAAATGCAAAATATATCTCGAGGAGTTTTCAAAGTTTCATGATGCGCAGAGGAGTTTTTGTTCCCTATTAGAAGTAATAGTGTGATAAGTAGAGCGGTGACAAATGTAAAGTAAAGAAAATACTGGGGTTGCAGGACGTAGAACGTGAGTTTTGATTAGTGTCGAGAAATAGCGGACCCTAACAAAACTGCATTAAGGTGAAGTAGGTAGCGGGGAGAGTTGCGGGAATTAAATATTGTCATATTTTATATCATATTCTGAGGAGTGATTATTACACCCAAACAGAAAGCTATAATAGTAAAGAAACTTGAAAAATGAAATTTGCATCAACACATTAAAAAACGGCTTAAAAAATGTCTTGATAACAACGAATTTTTTATAATACCAATTTTAACAATACCAATTAATTAACAATAACAATAACAATTTTTTTCCACAATTGTCAAATGAATTATATAAAATTTGTGTAACTTAAACCTATTGTAAAATATCACGAAATGCTGGTATGAAATACATATTATAATTACCATAACTATAACAAATTAAGAGAATTCGAAATAGTAACAAGAATAAAAAAAGATGTATTTACTTGGCGATTAATAAAAACAAAAAGAAGGCGCAAATATATATATATATAACATAATATTTGGCAATTAATTTTAAAAAGAATATATGGGCCAAAAAAGACCCCTAAAAAAGACAAAACCCTTCATAAAATTTACACTTTTTATGATATTTGCTTTTAGGTATCTTAACCCATTAACGCCCAAACAGACACAATTTTTCGTCCTTTTTGGAGCGTCAATCTCGAAGGGAAATTAATGAATTCGCTCAATAAAAACCACTTATCCTAATGTTTTCAGATGTGGTCTTTCGATTTCCGGGGTCAGAATTGCGATTAAATGCTCCAGAAAAAAAATATGGCTGACTTTATGGAGAAAAGTATTAAAAATTTGGGGATTCTTTTTTTTATATATATATTTTTTTGGTCCAAAATGTACTCTAACCTACTCCGGATTGTGGAGGGAGGTGGAGGCAATAGTAGCTATTTACTTTTTATAATGAAAGACGCGCCATTTCTTGAGAAATCCGGCCGCCATTTTGAATCCGCCATCATTGAAAATTGAAAATTTGTCAAATATATTCTGTAGTATTGTTTTGATTGAGGAAAATGATTGTGAATCAAGAAAGACTCACAATAACATTCACATTCACAATACTAGAGAAAAATTCTTATTTCATGAGATTTTATGCAATGTCCGCCATTTTGAAAAGATTAGAGTCAGTTGAAGTCGGCAAAAAAATCCTATCATCAACTCCAACTATTGCCTCCACCTCCCTCCACAATCCGGAGTAGTTTAGAGTACTTTTTGGACTAAAAAAAAATATATATAAAAAAGAATCCCCAAATTTTCAGTACTTTTCTCCATAAAGTCAGCCATATTTTTTTTCTGGAGCATTTAATCACAATTCTGACCCCGGAAATCGAAAGATCACATCCGAAAACATTGGGATAAGTTGGTTTGTATTGAGTGAATTCATTAATTTCCCTTCGAGATTGACGCTCCAAAAAGGACGAAAAATTGTGTCTGTTTGGGCGTTAATGGGTTAAAGTGTGGCACATTTACAAACTTATAAAAAATCAATTTTAAAAATAGCAATATTACTGAAAAAAAATACAATTCTTAACACACTGTCTTATTCTTAAAACACATAAACATTACATTAAAACACATCTATGAAACGAAACGTTTTTGAACAAGTATTTATGAGAACTTGCTCTTTAAATTACTCGAAAAATCACTCTGTAAAATAATATACATTTATTCACAAACTCCCGATTAAGATTCCTTGAAAAAATCTGCATTTCTTTAGGTATAATTAAATAATAATCCAAAATATCGATAGTGAGACGTTAAATTGGAAACTCTTACTCGTGTTCGTGACTATTGACATGAGAATGAAAAAACAATATGTCAAAGAAACAAACTGATTAACTTTTATTACAAGTTCACTTGTAATAAAATTGTACTGCATTAGTTCTAGCTATATAAAACATATATTATATTTTAATATTTTTTCTTTTCTTTAAATGCTCTAACATATTCTAGATTCTACGTAGGTATTACATATCTGAGTACTTCGTATTTATTTATCATCATTTTTTTTTATAAACTAATGTATTTAGCAACTGGAAAGTTTAACATATAAAAATACAAAAACTACGGACAGATTATAGACTAGAATTGAGAATAATAAACTTTTGTATAGCACTTACTATGTTTTTTAAATGGTAACTCCCATTTTTTCTTACACCATGGAAATCTCTATACTTTTAGATATAAACTAATACAAATATGTATGTGGATGGATTGCGTCATAAATAGGTTGCAATCTATTCTTTTCAATATCTTTTCTTTATAACTATAACACATTACTTAAATTACAATTTTTCACAAGTAAAAGAATCTGCACTTATTTATGGCGAAATTCGTTTTTCTAAGTACGTAGATCCAGTCACTGTTTTGCCTTTTTGTTTTTACAATAGATATTCACTACTATATTTTTTAATTTAGCTTTTATGTCTGTGTTGTCAATCACACTTAATTATTTTATGTAAAAAACCGTAGAACTGTCAGTATTCGGAAAATACTTTTGGAAACTTTTGGGATATTTTTCATTTATTTGACATACGCTCTTAGTCTACACCTTTTTTGTTGTACGGAGTGAGATCATGAAAGAAAGGGACCTATTTTAATAAACTTTAGTGTAGATGAAACTTTTTAATCAGAATTGTAATAATTTGAGTTCCTCTGGTAAATGACAGGGCGAATATTTTATACTTATTAATCTCCTTAATATAGAGTATATTAAATAATTACTGTGTTAGCTAGAAGATATCGCCCTGTAACGTGAGTATATAGGACTAGACGTATGTACAAAGACTGGTATGTCCAAAGTTTACAGTTATTGAAGGAGTCAACTTTGTTGGAATACGTCTAGTTACATTTACGCACATTAGAGGGCGATACCTCCTAGTTAACAACACCGTAGCCATAATGCTTACGATTCAAGCTAACACGCTCGTTCTTCGTCATTCATCGTCAGATCTATTACGCGGGTGACACTGAATATTATCGAAATCCGGATCTATGGAAGTGTTAAAATGGAAGAATTAAACTAAAACTGAACGTCGGTGAACTACATAACTTTCCTCGTAATATTTACCAATTCATTATGGTTAATGACAGAAACTATAGAAAAATAGCCCTTCGTAATCAACAGATTTAATTGAAATAGAGCTCGCCGAGGCGGAGGCGCGAAAATCATTCTTACGTTAATTAGTTTACTTCTTGCTACTAGGTATCCGCCTGCTTTGCATTCTCGTTTGAATAATAAGCACTGGGTGTAATAAATTCCTGCAGTATCAAAAAAGGCCCCAGGCCAAACATGGCGCATCCTGCCGCTGTCAAATTTTTGCTCGGCACTAATTAGCCTGTCAACATGGCGGCAGCTACAAAGGCGTCTTCAGACGCGTAACAACTGAGCGTCAACCCTCTGAAGAGGAGCGTTTATTTTGAATTAGCCGACTCTGATAGTCTGTGAAACATATTCAGAGGCGTAGAGAGCATTGGCTAGAAATAGGTATAATGTTTTAAAGGATGGGCCGGCTGTTTATATTAAATTTTGTGACGAAAAATATTTTAAATGAGCAATGTAATATTTGGGTATGGGTAATAGTTTTCCATATCTAGGGTTCTACACATAATGTCTTGATAATAGAACAAAAAAGTTTTTTTGTATGTATAACACGATTTTTATTTATATACACGATGAATGAAAAGTAATACTTTGGATCTTACATACAAGAGTTTAGATACTTTTGGAAATGGTAAAAATATCAAATTTTTACTGTTTCCTTTGCTGCAAGTATTTAAAAAAATGCATTTATCAGACCTCCACACTCCAAATTCATTCCTAACGCTCATAGTGAGGCGTGTAAACATAAAACTTGCATGTGTTCAAACGAGTTTTGCATTTACAGGACTCGTGTATTTGACAAGTTGTTTGCAGATGCCATGGCTGTAGTATAATCCACAAACATTTTTACAGATCAATATATTTTCAGCAGCAAATCATTAACGTACAACAAGGAAAATACAGTGCCCTAGTACATACCCTTGAAGAGAACCTAACTTATTTTGTGAGCTTAAGACACACACTTCCTTAATTTTACTTTTTCATCTATGATATTCGTTCTTCCAATATGAAATTATCCATATTCCCAAAGAAGATTGGATAAGGGACCATCCAAAGACTTCAGAAGTAAAAGCAGATCTAACCTCTTACGCTGAATTTTGAGGGTTCAAAGTTGTATTGTACTCGAAGTTCAAACTGGTGGTGCAGACACGATTCGTGGCGATTAGACTTGGAATGATGATTGAATGAACGAACGATGAATGAACAATATTATCTGACGCCACCATAATCCAAGATCATCCATACCGCTCATATTTTTCTTTTGGAGTCCCATAAACTTGTTTGCAGATATGTACCATGATGTTAGTATAATCCACAAACGCTGTTGCATGTCAATTTATTTTCAGTAACAAATAATTAATAAAATGACTTTAGTAAAGACATTTCATCAAGGGTTAATTTAAAAGGAACTTAAGACACAGATTCCCCGAATTTTATTTTTTCATCTGTGATCATATCAATGCCATAATTTAAATACATTATCATTACCATAATCCAAAAGGAAAGGATCACTTGCAATGCTATACATTTATTGGAGGAAGCAGTTGCACCATCTATGTAGGTTTATAGGGGATCATCCAAAGACCTTAGAAGTAAGAGAGGAAGTAGAGGGCTAGAGGAAGTTGTACCATACTCAACGCTCAAGAAGGCATGATTCGTTGGTGGTGGTTGGTATTTAGAATCATCACTATGATAGTCAACATTTTTATCTCAGAGATGAACTCTTAATGATTAAATGAAAAATAGTATTTCATTGGTATTTTTAAATATAGATTTGTTTGTGATACTCGAGATACACCAAGCGATGAAGACCAATCTCTAAAAATGATGATGTGTTGATAAAGCGTTTATTATCATTGAAATTGTTAAGAGTTAAATACACCTTGCTCCAAGTACAATAACTAACGTATCACCACAACTGCACCACCAGTTTGAATATTGAACTTAGTGTAACTTTTAAGGTCTCTCTGAGGGTCAGTCTGTTTTCACTACCCCAGAAGTGAAGGATCTTAGAGGATCTCATAAAATTCTAAATACTATGACTGAATTCTTCCAATGAATGGCTACAATTAGAAGTGATCCATTTCGGTGGACATCGAATACACATACGCCATACTTTTTTCCACACTTTAGCTGTACCGTCTGACGCCGCCACTGAACATGTGAGGGTAATTGGAAGCTACGCACAGTACGGTAATTATCACATCTAATCCATCTGAGCGCTGATATTATTTTAAAGCTCGTTCCCTTCCAGTTTATCATCTCCCCGGATTTTGTTTCGCGCGGATAATTGAATGGCATTAATATTCATAAGGTAATTAACGGGCCGTTTCGGAATTAGGTGGGCGTCCTTTTGCGACCGTTTCGAGCGGAATAATCATTACAGGTTACACGTTTCGAAAACGCGCTTTTAATAACCAATCATTTTTCATCGTTGACGAAAGAGCAGAATGCGTTTGAGGATTACTCTATTTAGAGTGTTAAAGTAGGAGGCGACAATGGAACTGTTTCTACAGCAAGACCTCTCTGTACGAATTTTTTTCAAAAGTTTCTGAAGATGGCAAATAAAATGAAAAAACTAGTACTCACCGTATAGCGGTTCAAACCACAGTATACATTTGTAAACTATAACAATGAGTGTATGTACAAAATGCCCATGGTCATTTTAGCAGATAGGAAAATGGTGATAAACCATTGTCATGTCGTAGACGGAGTACGAAAGTTCTGGTAGAAGAGAAATATAAAATATAAAAGAAATTTCGAAAGTGGGCGGGTCCGACCACATTTATAATCTCTGTATACTAACTGGATAGCCAGTAGGACGTAAGTGGGGGCAAAGTCCACCATCTTGTAAGTTAGTTAGCAGATTTATCGTAGCAGACAAGTTTTCTCGCTGTGCTCGTTATCACACAGCGGCGCCTATTTGAATGCGAGCAAGTGATGTGTTATTCATAAATCTAATTATGAAGTAGATTCATAACTTTGAGAACAGAGAGAAAGGATGGGTTTCTGATGATAGTTAAGGAAACATGTAATCAACACAAGTAGGTATTTAAAATAAAAAAAAAGTTGGTCTGCTATGGACGTGAACCGGACGAGACTTGCTAACTAACTTACAAGATGGCTGCTATTCAAATTCGCCGAAAAAGGTGGAGTGGGAACTAACCAATACGATTATCGCCAATCATAACGCCTAAGAAAGTTATAATTATATAATAAAAATATTCTGTCTTTGAATTTCTTTTCAGTTCTACTCACTCTGTTACTTACAGTGCAACAGCCTGCAATATGGCAAATTGGGCGCAACTTATTACCCAGATATTCGGAACATAATAGATTCTGGAGGTTACAAAAAACAGACTAGACGTTTGCCAACCACATACTGCACAGTGTCCATAGTTTCCCACAAATATGCGTTTTGGAAATTCTTCACTGTGCAAAAAAAGAGTTTAAAACCCAATTTATTAGAGGCTATATAAATCTATAAACACGCCGGTAATTCGATTTTTTTTTTAATGATCAAATATACATGTATAATACCATCGCCTCTTTTTGCCACTGCGCCTGAGTCCGTTTACAAAATCTGTGCATACATACATATATTATCTTATGATTCGAAGTACGGCATCTGAGAATTCCTAGGTTGTAAACCTGCCACCCTCTAATTCATGGTCCCTCTAAATATGTTATAATATTTCCCTCATTTTTCGAAAATGACATAATACTGTCGAAACTGCAATCACAAATAAAATATGTTTTTAAAAAGCAAAATCGACATGTTTCGATTTCCTTATTTAGAAAAGTATTACTATATTAGTTATTCAGACCGGTCCATATTTTAGTCGCGTAGGTAGTGTACAGTGGCGGGTGAGACATTTTTTGACAAAACCACAGTGCAGTGCCCTGTGAAAATTACAAATACGTTCTTTTTTTTATAAACCTACTATACTTTAATTTTATTTAATAAAATTGAAATTTAATATACTACCTATAATACTTTATTTACCTTTCATTTTTAAATTCATATATCGGGTAAAAAATTCATTTATAAAAAATAAGATTAATAAACATATATCAAAGGAGTTCCTGAATTATTATTTGTAACATATTAGCCCTCATAAACGACCCAGCGCCTAGTCTATCGCCGTGGTGGCAAGCCTCCGATGCCAATGTTTTCACATATGTATTTATACGGAATAGGGGCTTCACACTTCGCCTGCGTTGTTAACATGCGTTGCTAACAAATTTAACTCTTGACTCCAATGGCATTAAAGATCATTTAAAAAACTACATAGCGGAGGCAAACATGCCCACTTCCCACTTCTCACACGGGACAGTGCAGAAAGCAAGTTATTTGATTTCATGGACCTAACAACCTAACCTACAAAATGTAATATCTTTTATTGTTCTTGTTTTGGAAATTTTCGTTGGAAAGTGCCATTATTCTTGCCGGGTTGTTTTGAGTGTTTCGAGTGGTATAGGAGGGTAGTAATTATTGAAAGTGTACCATATTACTTACATAAGTCATTATTTGAACGTTTTATTTAATTAACTATACAAAATTATAATGGAGGTAACTGACGAGTGTAGCAGTTTGTTTCATAAAAAAGACAATAGGAGTTGTCATGACACTCAAATAAATATTCGAACCTGCAATGATACTGTTGAGTATCATATAAAGTACAAGTCGCATGTCTTATGAGGATAAATTATGTGTTAAAGATTTAAGAGTATCACTGTCAGATCTAAGTAAAACTTTAATTAATCAGGGTAAGTCGGCTCGTAGTTTTGTTAATACGTTCTATGATAAATGCAAATGTCAATCAAATCAAATCTAAATTGACGCAGTCCTGGCAAAAATCCGTATTTTATTCCACTGCATCTTTTAATTGTAAAATAATTTGACGGAAACTCTTCCCGATGGTTTTGCTGAACCAATAAAATATTTTAGGTACATTATGTTAGACAAATGTACTTAATATATTTTATTGACCAAGTAGAGGTCCTTCTCCCTAACTATGCGACATGTTACTAAGAATGTTTACCATCACAAAAATTTATGAAATCAAATTTGTAGGTGTTTAATTAATTTTAATATAATATAATTAAAAATGATTAATAAAGATATAATTAATTTGCATAAAATATATTATTGTTTAAAAATACAGCATGGAACACAATAATTCTATCATGTTGGTTCGCCTCTTACACACATGAGTGTTCGAGAAATTCCTTCTCAATTTAGGATGTCTCCTCGCTTTCCAGGATTTTATTTTGATTTGTGTCCAACGTTGAATTCAAGATCGCCGTTCAACGGGTCGTTTTAAATTCATCAACTTTGGCATTGAACGTATCGATGATTCGTGGTGTGGTGGATCATCTAGACGCATTAGCCTGGTCGCACACTGATCACTTAAACGTGCGAATTTATTCAAACGCTCGAAAATGCCTGCCAGTACTGTGAGAACTTGTATTTACATTAATAGTTGGGGATAATTGCTATTACAGTTCTGCATGAAAATCCTCCCCTCCTAACTAATGTGTTACTTCTATAATTTCTACCTATTTAACCCTTACACTGACCTGTAAATTGTCGAATCACGTAGCAAAATCTAGAAAACATCAATATGTTTTGATTGATTGCGATAAATGGAATATGTGTGCCGATCTAAAAGTTGTTGCACTACTTACAGGCTACCAAATATTGTTGTTTTTATGTGAATGAGATAGCAGAGTCAGAAACCAACATTGTGTCGTTAAAGAATGACCGTTACGTGAAAACATTGTGCCCGATCTGAAAAATGTTCTTAATGAACCCTTTGTGAGCAGCAGAAAATTTATTTACCTCGTCTGCACATAAAACTAGGAACTATAAACTGTTTTTTTAAGGCATTAAACACAGAAGTAAATGCTTTTATTTATTTGATACGGAAATTCGCCCGTATAAGTGAGGCAAATCTTAAAGAAGGAATTTTCGTTGGGCCACAAATACGAGAACTGTTTAAAGACGAAAATTTTGAAACTACACTTTCGAGAAAAGAAAATAGGGCGTGGACTGCCTTCAAAAATGTATATAGCAACTTCTTAGGTAACAATAAATCGGAGAACTACAAATATATAGTTGAAGAACTTATCCAATCTAACAAGATGTTAGGTTGTAACATGTCACTTAAGCTGTATTTTCTTCACTTACATTTGGAATTCTTTCCTGACAATTCAGGTGCATATTCAGTTGAAACGCGAGATTAGTGTATCGAGTAACGAAAATCAAACAGTAAAACGAACACAGCAAGGAAAAAACTCTGCATTTTACTTTTATGTAACACTCTATGTATGGAAATACAAACGGTAAAGTGCAGCTTAACAGAAAAGAGTGCTTTTATGTGCCAATAAAAGTTTAATTGCGCACCGAGAACATTCTGCTACTCTACTACCAACATTCACATGCGCAGATAAACCGGAAGTATTCCGCTACATTCCTTTTGCAAGCTCTGCTCACCCTTATCTACAGGGTTTTTTTGTCGGAATTGATTTAAAACTACTTTAGCTGTATGGTCTCGACTTTTGTCCATTTTTATACCCACGCCACAGTTCAGCTAAATTCAACTTTTGTTTTCAGTTTTTGTACAGTGATAACAATTTAAAGTTTAGCTGTTATGAACAATTTTTTTGTTGCTATTATTTATTATTATTATTTTATTATTATTGCTGTTGTTTTTTTTTTGCCTGCCTACCTCTCAGGATCAAGAATACTGAGAGATCATTTTGGTGAAATAATTTTTAATAATCACACAGTAAACAGGGTTATATAAACATCTCCTACTCTCCGCCCCCCTTGGGGTATGGGAGGAGGGAAATTGGAATTGAATATAAGGAAAATATTAAAACTTAGTGAAAACGTATGTGTAGCCAAACCATTGACTTCATGTTCATTTGACTGATAGTACTTTTGTTGTTGGAGAATTAAATAAAATGTGACTCTTTAATATTAAATATGTTATGGGAGAGCATTTTCCCGAATAAATCGGTGGTAAACTTGGGGCTAGCCAATGTCGAAGGAAAATGTGATTTCATCCACAAGTTTATGGAGTTTAGGTTTGGGGATACGTGGTTGATGTTTATTGTACTTAAGAAACATTGATCACAGGTCTTGAGGCTTTGGGATCATTGCGTTCGAGGTCGTGTGCTAAAATACCTCAGAGATACGACGCGTCTAGTTCTATATACGCAGTTATCGGGTTATTGTGTTGAGGGGTATGGTGTTAAGGGAATATTGGTCTGAAGATTTAGATTCACAGACCCCCAGGGTTATCTGATTATTGGTTTTGAGGTTATCTGCTCACAAACCCTCGAGATGCGTGGGTTTCCTACATACAGTCCCCAATGCTACTGGGTCATTGGGTTGAAGGTTATGGGGTTATACGGTTGTGGGTTTCAATGTGGGTTTCTGTTGACCCCCAAATGATATGACAAATAAAGTTGACTCATAAATGGCACGAAATGTGATATGAAGGGTTTAAACCAACTGCGGAATCATAAAGATATGATGGTGTAGTCTACTGTAACCCTTTCCTTTTTTTTTGTGTGTGCCGGTGTTATCAAGAAAATATGGCTCGACATTTAATATTTTGCTTTTGCGACCTCTTTCCGGGTTATCAAAATTTCCATAATTGCGTCATGTTTATTAGATGGTTAGTAGATGGCGTTACGTCATTTCCATTCTTATTTTCACATTATCTGAAATTGCGCTCCGCCCGACGCGGCGCGGCGTACAAAAATTATGAAGTACGAATTTGCGAAAAAGCTCATTTCGTCCGAAATAAAAAGACTGCCGCGACCGAAACGTAAATATGCAGACCTCATTACGTTCGGCCGGGCAGTCACCAGCGGCTAATAGTATATTATGGCAGTCAGGCCATTTGGCACGAATGCTTGAAACAATTTTAATTACACGACCCGAGCTTTCGCAGTACTGTTTGAACAAGACCGTTTATTATGTAGAGCCGCCATATTGGGGCTTTACCGACATATGTATGTACGCGTGTACACGCATACTGCGATGTAATTGTCCCGGCCAACTAAAATTGTCTCGCAGCCGAGCCCTCGACCCCACAGTCGAACCATCTGTTTGGATAGAGCAGGGGTCCTGTTCTATTCGTATCGCATTTGTCTGAATGTCCGAATTATATTTATATTATCAAATTACACGATTTTCTTAAAATTTTGGAGTTTTTTTATATTTAACATATTGAAGGGAACGCGTGAAATAATGTTTTCAGAACGTTAATGTTTCTAGTTCGTTCTGTTCTGTTCCAGAATGTGTTTTAGTTCATTCGGTCAACAACTTCTCATATAGTCATCACACTCCCCAACTTGAAAATGTGATAAAAAAATGCGGTCATGCTTTTGTCACTGGTTCATGTTTAAATAAACTACTGTGTATACTAAAATAAATGTACACGTAAATCTACATATAAAGCTAAGTGAAATTTTTTGACCGAACACCACAAATTGAAATTTTCAAAATAGTCCTACAATACTATAAATCTGACAGAATGACATTCTAGGAAATACTAGAGTTGTAACTGTTCTTCATATTACTATAATTATCAAACATCTAATCATAAAAAAATGTCAATTTTGTCATGTCACACTCCTTCACGGTGTGACAAACAATTTAAATATACAGGGTAAGTCACAGTCTTTGTAGCAGGACTTCAACATTCCATAGAATACGATATTTTGAGAAAAAAAGTTCCTATAAACATATGGTCTATCTAGCTTCATAAAGGATGTCTTAAAATCGATGAGATCAACATTTTTCTTGTCAACATGTTCTTATCGAAAATACTATACTGTATGCCCAGGATGATACTTTTTCGGATGCCCAGGTCACTTCGTTAAAAAATAAAATGAAAACTAAAAATAAAATGCTTTTGTTGCCATGTAAGGAGATGCACCATCAGACTAAAAATGACCAATATCTCGAAAACCGTCACAGTTATCGCAAAATTGCAAGATATCAAAATTGTAGCTAAAACATAATTATTTTATAAATGTTAGTTAAATAAGGTCGGTGGCGTAAGATAAAATAGTTCTGTTACTCTAAATAACCTGGGCACCCGAGAAAAACAACTTCCAGTATAGTGTTTTCGACAAAATTAATATAAATTGTTGCTCCTATTGAGGTTAAAGCGTGTGGAAAATATTAACCGAAAATACCATTACGTTCAGACAATATTGTAAAAAAAACAAAAAAACTGAAACCTTAACACCCCGTATCTCCTTTATGAAGCTAGATAGATCATATATTTATAGGAACTTTTTTTCTCAAATTATCGTATTCTATCGAATGTTAAAGTCCTGCTACAAAAAAGTGACTCACCCTGTATAGCTTATAGGAGACTAAATGTGTAAATTAGAAAAAAAAATCTGATGTCAATATGTATGGGATAATAATGTAAGATTTAGCCCGATGCAACCAAAAGATAATATTCTGCTGGGTTCCTGATTATAGGGGCAACACGGGTAATGAGAGGGCTGATGCACTGTCGAAGGAGGGCTCAGAAATCTGATTTCTTGAGCAGAAACCGCCTCTTTAAATTTTTAAAAACCCCTTTAAATTAATGATTTGAAATAAATGCAAAACCGGCTCTTCAGATTGCTAAGAGCCGCTATAAAACCTCTATCAAACAGTGGATAACATTGTCCATACATTTCGAGAAAAGTCTATTTTCACATTTATAGGGGGGGTTTTTATTTTCACATTTTTTGAAACAATTGGGGGGTCAAAGGGGTGGGGAAAACCCCCCTTTGGGGGGGGTGGCCGTTTTTTTTTTTTTTTTTTTTTTGCCAAAAATTTTCCCCCCCTTTTCCAAAAATTTTTGGGGGGGGGGGTTTTCTCCCCCTTTCCTCCTCCCCCCTTTTTTTTTTTTAAAAAAATAATTGACGTAAATTCAAAACTGTTAATTTTTGGGAAATATTGCAGTTCTAAACAGTATTTAAGTAAAAATAAAAATAAAAAAAATTTTTTTGTAAAACGGGGGGGCCCATAAATCCCGGGGGGCTGTTTTTCGAATGGAAGGGGCGGCCCCAAAATTATTCCCCCCCGCCCTGGGAGGTTAAATTTAAATTGTGTTCAGCAAATATTTCGATATAACTACATAAACAGTTAGAATGATTTTTTTTTTTGCCTTTAATTTTAAATTTAAATTGTGCAAAAATTTTCTTAAACCATAAACTAGATGATTATGTTTTATTGTGCCTATATAATTGTATTTAATAATGTTTTTAGTATTTGTAAAAGTTACCTCAATTGAAGGTGTGAAAAATTAAGTAAAGTGCACATGTGTTATTTTGCTCCATAATGTCATTAGTTAGCATTTACGTCATTGTTACTCCGAAGAAGCGATATATTTGTGTTATAAAATTTTTGACTCTGATTCACTTGTTTACTAAACACATTTGATCTACATGTTTAATAAACACATTTAATAACTATCCATATCGTCGGTTTAAAAGTAAAACCTGTTAAATATCAAGACCATTCTTAAAAAGCCTGCGATTTTCTAAAAACAAGAGATTCGAGATCGAAAGAGTTATTTCAAGAAGATTCAAAAATGTAATACTACTTTTTAATTAGCCGATGACCCCTTTTATTGCTACTTTTTTCGTATGTTTTTAGACGATTGCAATTTTCTTGCAAATTGTTTTGTGTTATTTGAGTTTTGCCTTTAAACCGACGATATGTACAGGCTAATTTCCATAATTTGACAAGATTTTCATAATTTATACAAGTTAGGTATAGACTTTTGCATAAGTTTTTGTAATACGCTATGAGAAAAAAAAACAGTTGTACAGCAAAAGCTAAACTAAAGATTTTTTTAATGAAACACTGTATATTATTACATATTTTGCCCTCGAATTTTTCCCCCTTTTACTAATATAACTAACGTCTATGTTTGCTTCACCAAGTCACGATATATTTCATTTCAAAACGTTGACAGATATGTCATTCAAAAACTTTATAAAACTATATTTGTTACTAATTGCCTCAAAAAAAGAACAATGTTTAACGAAGAGGAAAAGTTTGAGGTTGTTTATTTATTTTTGAATTAAATAAATCGCTACCTGCTGAAGTAAACGTACACATTGTATTTTTGAAAAGAGAAAAATTCTAGGATTCAGAATATGCAGTGATAAGCAGGGTGTTCTATTTAAAAATCCACAACTTTGATTCAGTTTCATGGTTTCTGATGTTCAATTGTTTTTTCTCATATTATAAAAAATTATGTAGAAATCTGTAACTTTTGTTTCAATAACTTTTTTCTAATTTTCAATGATAATCTCGCAATAACTTATCAAATTATGGAAACTAACCCTATACATTATAATTTATGTTCTTCGTATTTCAAAAATTTCTGCTGCTATTCTACGTTGTAAAAAGCCGCTTCTGAAAAAGAATTAGTCCAAGCACGAGAAGAAAAGTTTCTGGAAGTACGCCTCCGCTAGAATAATTCGAGTTTAACTTTATTACTGTTAGCCTCGCTTTTTTAAAAATGGAGGTAATCAGTCTGGTTTCCTTTTTCAATTAACAACCTCCGCTTTTTAAATTCTGCCTCATCACTACTCCTTGTGACTTTAATTTAATTAAAGCGTTGAAAATGATGACGTTTATTTATCAAAGTCTTTGTAATATCGTCAACCTTTTATTATTTAGCTTATTACTGACATTACTATATCAGCGACGGATTAACGCGGATTTCCGTTTTTAAATATTTAACTTAATTATTGCTGAGCATACTCAATTAGGTAACTTAAGATCGTGTCCCCTTTTTGTGCGAAAACAACGTTAACGAAGGCTTTAATTATATTTTACCGGAAGATTCAGTCAAGTAAATTATTTTCAGCGTCTAATTTGTGACTGCGTTCTGTGTTTCTGCGTGGAGCTGTAACGACTTAACGAAAGTACTAAAAATTTAATTAACAAAATCTCTTGCGAATACAATAAATTTTATATCGGCGAAACATTACAATTTTTATTACAACGAATCAGACACCATTCAACATTAAAAAAATACACAATTCATACACACGACAGTTTTAAAACAAACGTCGAATATGATGGAATGAGTAATATTTAACCGATGTAACCATTATCCATTAAAATCAACCATTAAAAATTCTGTACCTACTGGGAAAAAATGATTTCAAGAAACAACGAAGCAGCTGCAAACAACATTTCTTCAGGGAATGCTTCATTTCTGTTTTAAGTAATACATAGTTTATATCCTCTAAATGAAGAAGCAGTAAATTAAGAGGTACTTGAAAATATGTTAATAAAAATTCATAATTCGGTTCCACGAAACACAACACACACTTTTCTCATATCTTTTTCTCTATTCACACATTCTTCTACCACAACGCAAAAAGGAACTAGTCTTTTTTTTAGAAATCTTTTGAATTGCAGGTGTCTACAGACACTTTCTGTTAAACAATCTTAAAACTTTGATGTGTAAGAAGGAGCTTTTATCGATGACGGCAGATTGACTCACAGACTTGCAAAGTATAGAGTTCAGAAAGTAACAAAGATACTACGTAAAAATTCACAATGGCGGGTCTAATACGACAAATAAAAATTTCATCATTATGAATTTTGAGATTCGCAATCAGCGACCTCAAAAATCTCCAAACACCTTGACGGCTAACAGTTCGTGCTTCAAAAGGTTTAATGTCTGTGTATATAAGTTTTTATATTCAGCGCTCGATTTCTCAGGGGTAAAAAAAGATTTTGTAATGATTCAGTAATGATTTTGATGAGGAACTATAGTATCTTTAGATAACATGGGTAGTTTTGCGAAAAAAGAGGGTTAGATTAGAATATCTTGAAAATCTGACTTGATAGAGTAATTCTGAGGCCACGTTAGTATTTGGCATGAAAAATTACCTCGGGAATGACCTCTAGTATTGTTGTTATCGACTATTGTATATCTGTGGTAATCGAAAGTATATCCTCTTACGAAATTTCTGCGAAATTAGCCTAGAAATAAAAGAAATAAAAATAAGCTTGGTACCAGTGGTAATATCTGTGAAATATTTATAATTATAATAACCAAAAACATATACAGTAAGCGACGGCCTAATGCGTACATATGTGGATATTAATAATATATTAAATGATACATTTTTATGTCATAGTTAGGCGAATTTACTTGGGCCGGAGGGGATGGGTTTTAGTGGGGATTTTTAGCGGAAATCTAAAGAGCAATGTTGTGGCAAATCGTAGCTCAAGTCAGAGTCTGGCTCAGGTCACTATTATTGCAAAGCGATACACAAGAAAATACATCAGAATACATTAGTGAATATTCGAATAAACGTACTATAAAGTGTACTATTACACGACGGTATTTAGGTGTGGTAATGTGAGTGGTCACGAAAAATGAAACTTAAAAGGACTTACCAATTAAAACTCATAAATTGTTTGATACAAAGAGTAACATTACTTTTTAACTAGCGTATGATATTTTGCAGGGCATATTTTTGCAACTTTTTTCGTCTTTTGTTAAACAATTGCAGTTTTATTACAGCTGATTTTGTGTTACTTAATTTATTTTACCTCTAATCTGACGAAATATTAGAGTCTTCCTTGTCTTAAAACAGGTAGAATTTGGAACAGGTATACCCTGGAAAAACGAGTCTTCCTTCAGCGCAGACCTGTTCCAAATATCCGTTTGGCAGATGTAAAAAGTTGGCAAGTAAGACTCGAATATTTTATAGGCTTAAAGGTAAAATTGATGAAGTAAATTCTAATCAATTGTAAGGAAACCGCAATTGTTTAACAAGAGACGAAGAAAGCAATAGTGTACTGCTATCACCGACTTGTGATCTATGGCAACAACACAGATCCTGTATGCCCTACTTTTATAACTGGTCATTAAAAATCTAACTGTCATTATAACTTTATAACTTGTGAATCAAATTTCTTCGCATTTTAGGTCGACATTTTATGAGCTTCGTGGGTAAGTTCTTTTAAATGTCATGTTTCGGAACCACTAATATTACCACACTAAATACAGCTCCATTTTGTAATAGTTAGCCCCTTACTACGTTTTAATTTTCTGTGAACTATCGTTTTGTAATAATAACGACCCGAGTCCGCCTCTGTTGAGATTCGCCGAAATCTGACGTAATCACCATGTTCATGTTAGTAGCATCTGCGCATGTCAAATTCAAACAGCGACAACGCTCAGGGACTCGCCTATTGGGAAATTTTTCATTAAAAATGGCTTTAATATCCCTTACAGACACACCACCCAAATACCATTTAATTATTTGAACTTGGTTAATGTGATAAATATCCATTTTTATTTTTATGAATGTATGTAGTGCTTCTACAATACGCTCGTAATAACGCACTTTTCTAATTAGGCACTAGACCAGAATAAAATATAAAATGGTATTTCAAATTTTAACTCAAACAGCCCTACTAACAGACCGGATGTCTTTCATACGCCTGCGCTAGCGACTAGATCGCGATTGGTTCTCACCTCATGTTTCAATCTGCTCAATAAAGAAGTCAAATTATCAATTGCCCGTCATTTGGCTATGTACGCATTAGGGTGCCGCTTACTGTATATTCAATAAATATCTCCTCAAAAGTTTAGGACCATATTTAAGTAGGTAACAAATTCTTAAACCACTTTTTGCACTTTCCTTATTGCACGGCAATAGTCCTAGGACAACCTTAACCATGCTGTCCTATTCGGGCTTATATGACCCGAATTCATTTTTATTTTTTGTTACACGTACATACATGGGATAATCTGAGTATACTGCTATTTGATGACTTTGTTGCACAACTCAGGAACATTATTTTAGCTAAGAAACTTTTTAAGATGTTTTGTTCCTTTTAATTGTTACATATGTAATCTTCGGATCAATGCAACCCTTTAAAAAGTTAAATGTCACTGATACGATCCCTTATCAAAATTTGTGCTAGATCCTTCCATTTCCTAAAAATGAGAATTCAGGGTGAAGAACAGCTCAAAAATTGAAGAATTTTTGTTTTTAAAAAACGTTTAACCAGACATGTCATTCCCGAAGTATTTTTACGCGCTGGATACGATTTCGTTGTTAAAATTTGTGCTAGACCCTTCCATTTCCTATAAAATGCGAATTTAGGATGAAAAACAGACCACAAATGGAAAAATTTGTGTTTTTCAAAATCGTATGACCTGACATGTCATTTCGGAAGTATGCTTACGACCATTTCTTCTCTGTAACATTTTCTATATTGATATTCGGTTATTGTGCCTTTTAATTGTTACATATGTAATCTTCGGATCAATGGAACACTTTAAAAAGTTAAATGTCACTGAATTCTAAGAGCTAAGAGGCACATTTTTAAGATTCCTTTCAATAATTTTTGTCCAGATTGTATAAAATCATGAAAACTGTATTTCTGCGATCGTGCAATAATTGACATTTTTCTGACAAATGATGGATTTAGCATGATTTATTTTCCTGTTCCGTTTTAGAGTTATTGTAATAATGCTTCAAAATATGTTTTTTTTTTGTTTTATAACTGAAAATACAAGACTAACAAGTTGGGTCGCATTGACCCGAACAGTATAACAGTATACTAAATTTGAACAGAACTGCAGAGTTATATCTTAATCTTAAGTGTAAATCTGATACAGAGTCAAGCATTAGTCTTTAAAATTTATCGGCAACTTATGCACTGTTGATTTTCTACATATATTATCTCCCAGAGTAGTGCACCGAAACTAACGGTAAGTAGTAAGTTGTTTAAAGAGTATTAAGCCGAAACTTCAAGGTAGTCTACACGAAATTCCAGCTTGCTTATTGTTAACTGTGCCATGTATTCTCTAGGCAATCCTTGTTTAATCTCAGCAATTCGCGGATGAGACCTACTGCTCTATCCTGAAAATGATCTAAAATACCTACAGTGTTTTTGAGAGAAGCGGAATGATATAAAGTTTATATAGGAGATGCTATATATATACAGGAGATGCTAAAACGTTGGAGGATGTCGTATACTTTCAGATATCCAACCTGAGGTTATGTACATACAACCTTTGACTTCTAAAGGAGCAGGATATAATAACTACGGCGGCTTAAAATTTAGTTATAATGTGGGAAGGAACTTATCGTAATATTTCTTTAAATTATGTTACTTCCAGTTAGGTAGACTGTGTCGGTCAATGTTAAGGTATAGCTCAAATAATAAGTAGGTGTAGTTCAGGTTAGCGATAAAATTATTGAATAATGACTTTTTTCATCAGCTGACAATTTACGTGTGAAGGTTTGCTTTTTCTATCGGTTGTTTGTATTTTCAGATCAATAGCTTGTATTCAACGTGAGCATCCAATGCAGATTTCACAAGTAATTTAATCATAAGTCATAAACCACAAATTTCAGTCGGTAGATAACTTTGTGTAGAGGTACGCTGGTTCCATTTCCCAAAGTTTGCAAAAGTATGCATGACATTATTTCGGAGCAGTGCGAAATAATTATCTCCCTTCCAATTTCCATCAATGAAAAAAGGACCTTGTCTCCAGTTCAGTGGCGGTGCGTGATATTTCAGTTAGCCATATCTTGAAAACGACGCATGGGACCCGCTTCACTTTTTTAGGTGATGACTATGCACCTCTTACAGAAAGGATTTATAGTGAAAAAACCGTCAGCAAAGTTTTCAAAAAATTTCAAAAACACTGGAGCACTCCTGGGCTCTCAGTAACGCTCTGTGGGATATTTGCAGTATATTTTTTTCATAATCTAGAAACAAATATAAGGAGACGTTTTTCGATTTTGTTACAAAATATTTTTGTTTCAAAAAGTTATGGCCATTTTAATTTTTGGGAAACAAAATGTTATAAAATTAAAATTAAAATGGCCATAACTTTTTGAAAAAAAAATATTTTGCAACAAATCGAAAAAACGTCTCTTTATATTTTGTTTCTAGATTATGAAAAAAAAATATACTGCAAATATTCCACAGAGCGTACTAGAACCCAGGAGTGCTCCATGTTTTTTGAAAATTTTTCGCAAACTTGCTGACGATTTTTTCACTATAAATCCTTTCTGTAAGAGGTGTATAGTCATCACCTAAAAAGTGAAGTGGGTCCCATGCGTCGTTTTCCAAGATATGGCTAACTAATTTCACGCACCGCCACTGCTCCAGTTATTATTCCTGCTCAAACATGGACCCTTTCAGAGTTTTCCGTTTGTAACTCCCTCATTCAGTTAGGACTTTCTTTAGACCAGTAGCAACAATTTTGACGATTAATATGCGCGAACTATAAAAGTGGATGCATCAGAGAACAAAACGTTCTTTTACAAAATCATCTTCACTTATTTCTTGACCTAGTATCAGTTTATAGATATACATTTTGTTTTCGTTTAATATGCGATTAATCGAGGAGCGGCTAATTTACCGCTGAAGCTGCTTGTAGACTTGAATTATGTGGGTTTTCTTCAAATACAGCGTTACAACCAATTTGGTATTATTACTTAGTGCAGTGGAAGGTTATTTTCTTTATCTGCCTTGCATGTCCACATTCGCGAAACTGCTATTTCATTTTACCAATTTGTATCTTGGGACATAGCCGGAACTATTTCTTGAAATAGATCTAACCTCGGCCTATGAGCATGTTCTATCTTCATAACTGAAACACTGAAATTGTTTTTATTTACCAATTATCAAGTACAAAATAGTATTGATTAGTTAGTTTTCGAAAAAGATTTTGGTTTGTTATAGCGAATTTCGTCAATCAGATTTTCGTCAATTTAATTTCATTTATTGTTAATATTTGCAATAAAGTTCCTTTAAAAATACCTCTCAAAAAAGTATTAAAGACCCCGACTTCTAATTTAAAAAATTAGGGGGTGGCAACTATCGTCCGAAAGGGGGTTGGATTTTAGTATGATTTTTTTACGTTGCAGGATGCCATGTCAGAACCTAAAATTGACGGATTTTTTTGTAAAGATGCACAATAACACAGGTCTGCAAAAAATAGTTCTGCTCCAGGAATTAAACATATCAAATGGGATGTATTTTTGTTTATGCTGAAACCGAATTTTTATCTCAAAAAACTTTCTATCGCGTAGATTCTTAGTTAACCCCAGTTTTTTTGTTGTTAAATTACGCGATATTTTTTTTAATATTAATCATTTCTTAACCAGACATATCATTTCCGAAGTATTTTTTAAGAGCTAAATACGATTCCTTGTCAAAATTTGTGCTAGGTCCTTCCATTTCCTAAAAATGAGAATTCAGGGTGAAGAACAGCTCAAAAATTGAAGAATTTTTGTTTTTCAAAAACGTTTAACCAGACATATCATTTCCGAAGTATTTTTACGCGCTGGATATGATTTCGTTGTTAAAATTTGTGCTAGACCCTTCCATTTCCTATAAAATGAGAATTTAGGATGAAAAACAGACCAAAAATGGAAAAATTTTTATTTTTCAAAATCGTATGACCTGACATGTCATTTCCGAATTATGCTTACGACCATTTCTTCTCTGTAAAATTTCCTATATTGATATTCGGTTATTGATATTACTTCGGAAATATTTACTGGATCGGAAGGATTCCGATTTTCTTATCTATGTTGTACTTTCTGATCAAGGCCCAAAGTAGCTGGTTCCAGGAAACCTGGAATTGCTAGTAGATTGACGAAGCAAGCTCACACTAACAATAAATATATTTTCAAAAGCAATCGAGCCTTTAAATCTTTATAATATTAACCAAAATAATTTTAACACTCTATTAATTTTAGTAGATACCATTTTAACGTTTCAAGATCATTTTTATGTCATTATCATGACATGTAGCACAAATATTGACATGTCTGGTCATATATTCTTGAAAAACACAAATTCTTCCATTTTTAGGCTGTTTTTTCACACTGAATTCTCATTTCTAGAGGAAATGGAAGGGTCTAGCACAAATTTTGACAACGGAATTGTATTCAGCGCTTAAAAAATACTTCGGAAATGACATGTCTGGTTAAGAAATGATTAATATTTAAAAAAAAAATGACAAAAACATATTTTGACAATAAAAAAGCGGGATTTACTTGGAAACTACTGTAAAACGTTTTTTTGAGTTAAAAATTCGGTTTCGGCACAAAAAAAATACTTCGGATTTGATAGGTTTAGTTCTTGGACCAGAAAAAATGTTTTGTAGACCTGTGTAATTGAGATACTGGATGTATTCCATTTTAATTGAAGGAATATGAACTAATTAACAACATTTCTTAACAAGTATGTGTGCGTCGTAACTGGTCTTTTTTAAGGTTTTTTGTTGATATACATATTTCTTATCTTCATATATGGAACCGTAACAGATATGATAAACGTATTTGTTGGAAACAGTATTAAAACAAAATTGACTTATCACCTAACTAAATTCTGTGAAACAGTCAAGAGAGCACGCTTTTCAAACGATATACACATTAAACTCATATAAATCTGGCTATGTTCACGAGTGATGACGTTGATTCCCCCAATGTTTGACTGCTGAATCAAGGTGGCCTCCATTTACCGGCGGCGGGATCGTGCTCTAAAATTTTAAACGGAGATTTAAAGGTGGGCCTTGTATTTGTTTGTCACATCTATCTGCATCGCAGCTGCCTTACGGGGTCCATAATCGTCGCGGTGCCACACAAACAGTTCGAATAACTATATTACGTGGAGCGACCATGTAAAATTGATATTTCCTCTTTAAAAATTGTGAAATTTCCTCGTGAAATTATCTGCAGTGGTTTGGTATTAAAGAAAAGAAAACATGCAGTGCGAAGCCAGTTTTTTAACTAAAAATATACTTGTTTATTTCTATATCCACATAGTTTTCAGTTCCACGAAGTTTAGTATCGCTGCAAAAATCCTTAAAGGAATTATATTGCCTAGGTAGACGTAAACAACATAACACCTACGTTCAGAAACTTCAAAAGTTTAAGTTTGTGTGAAAAAAATCTGTCTGAACCATTTGTCGGATAACGACAATTCAAGGACGCTTTTAGATATCAATTTAGAAATGGAACACTTATCTATGGAAATGAGATCTGGAGCTGATAATATGTTGAGCATAATCGGTTAAGGGGTTGGGGAATAAATCGGGATAATACACTTTCTCTTCGCATGTAGGTAATTCACAGGTGCTTCAAGATACACGCCTGAAATTTGATAATATGTATATACTCGTAAAACATTGAGTACATAAGTGTAAAGATGGTTTAATTAATATAATGGGAGTTAGGGAGTTAATTAATTAGAATTTTTTTTTTTTTTTCCCCCCCTTTAAAAAAAAAATTTTTTAATTTTTTTTTTTTTTAAATTTTTTTTTTTTTTTTTTTGTTTTTTTTTTTTTTTTTTTTTTTTTTAAATTTTTAAAAAACTGGGTCCTTTCTTTCTTTTTTTTTTTTTTTTTTTTTTTTTTTTTTTACTATTCCTCTTTTCCCACTTTTTTTTTTTTTTTTTTCTTTTTAATTTTTATTTTTTTATTTTTTTTTTAGCGGTTTTTTTTTTTTTTTCTCCTTCCTCCCCCACCCCCCCCCCCCCCCCCCCCCCCCCCCCCCCCCCCCCCCTTCTCCCCTTTTTTTTTTTTTTTTTTTTTTTTTTGGGGTTGCCCTTCTGCTTCCTTTCCTTTTCCTTTTTTTCCTCTTCCCCTTTTTCTCTTCTTTCCCCCCCTCCTTTTTTTTTTTTTTTTTTTTTTTTTTTTTTTTTTTTTTTTTTTCTCCCCCCCCCCCCCCCCCTTCCCCCCCCCTTTTTCTTTTCCTTTTCCTTTTTTTTTTTTTTTTTTTTTTTTTTTTTTTTTTTTTTTTTTTTTTTTTTTTTCTTTTTTTCTTTTTTTTTTTTTTTTTTTTTTTCACCTTTCTTTTTTTTTTTTTTTTCCCCCCCCTTTTCCCCCCTTTTTCTCTTTTTCCCTTTTGCCTCTCTCCTTTTTTTTTTTTTTTTTTTTCTTTCCTTCCCCCCCTCCCTTTTCCCCCTTTTTTTTTTTTTTTTTTTTTTCCTTTTTTTTTTTTTTTTTTCCTTCTCCCCCTTTTCTTTCCCCCCGCCCCCCTCTTTCCCGCCCTTTCTTTTTTTTTTTTTTTATTCCTTGTTGTTTTTTTTTTTTTTTTTTGTTTTTTTTTTTTTCCCCCCCCCCTTTTTTTTTTTTTTTTTTTTTCTCTTCTTTTTTTTTTTCCCCCCCTCCCCTTTTTTCTTCTTTTCCTTTTTTTTTTTTTTCCCGGCCTTTCTCTCTTCTTTTTTTTTTTTTCTTTTGGGGGGGGTTCGTTAGTTAGTCTAATTTCGCACCGTATTCTGTTCTTTAAATACTCTAAATTTTGTGGTCGGGTAGTATAGATTTTTCTTTCTAATCCACAAAAAAATAGTCCGTAGTAAGGGCGTAAGTGTAATAGTAAGGGTGTAAGATCTAGAGATCTCTGCTGTCCCATTATTGACCTTCTATCAATCCACCGCCCAGGAAAAATTTGAATCAAGTAATTACGGTCATTCACAATGTAACGGCAAGTCATTCACAATGTAAATTTGTACAGACTTGTAAACGAAGTGGACTATGGATGATAGCGCTAGTGTGTTACAAACAGAACTTGCGGGTTGCAGAAAAGAAGTTTGTCGTAACAACAGGTAAAGCAATAATTATACACAGATGGTGGACAAGCTATACTGACCATGAAAAGTCATCAGGTGGAGCCGGGGGTCAGTATGGGAATGCCATCAAGCACTAGTGGATGCAACCAAATCTAACAGTATATCTGTTAGTTAGGTAAAAGGCCACAGTCATCGCAAAGGCAATAAAGAAAAAAATGAATTGGGCTGAATGGCTGAATATCTTTGGACCAGCTCGTTATAGTCCTCTACTGCTTGCAGTAGTAATACAAATGATCAAAGGAAACACCTACGAAAAATTCATGAAGATCAGGATGAAATAACCATAATTCAGTTTGCTAGGAAACCTATACAACACGCCAACAAATATGTCGTCGAATACGTATTATTTATCTATGATCAGGGAACATTTACGCCTTGTAAGAGGAATCCTGATAGGACACTGTTAGCTATAGAAGCACTTACACAATCAGAGGCTAGGTGAAAGATCCCTTTGCAGAGGGTGTGATAGGGAAGAGGAGACAGTCGACCTTTGTGATTATTCAGCTGTTGTCCTCGTCATTGAGAAAATCCTTATTAGGAGAACGCTGGCCTTCTATGGTCATAGTAAGGAAGCTTCCAGTGGGTGACATCACCATCTTTTTCGGAAGAGTTGGCTTGTTGGAGTCATAGCTCGGAGGGCTGCCTCAGGGAGTATGCACATGCACAAGGTATCTAATGGTTGCGTTACATAAGTGCTGACACTCAAAAAGTCACAGCTCTGGATTTCAGACCCTCACCTTAATCTGAAATAAAATATTCGAGTTGATTGATATCACAATATATTCTCAGCTACTCGGATATGGTTTTTTGAAAATTTTATCAATTAAAAATTGTTCCCTTGGTATTTGGGTGTATTCTGTTCTGTGTAGTGTCTGGATACCAGTTCTCCATCGCTACCGTTAAAAAGATGGATATGAAAGGGTAACGACTATTTTGCTCCGAGCAATATTCGCAATTCATTCTCCGAAATTATTTTCAGAATTGCCGTAAGAGGAACAAAAACGATTACGGAATATTCCACTTTAAAACTTCGCGCCGCTATTAAACTCATTGAATTTTTAGCGGCGATAATTAACAACATTTGCAAAAACGGCATCGCCGCGTCCATTCCGCGGCTTTTTAATCCATCTTTCGTCACGAACGCTTTATGTTCGTTCACTTTTTGTTTAGAACTCCATCGGCGGGCCTCGGGCGGTCCTCAGCGCCGCTCTTTGTGTTGCCGAGTTAATTGCGGTTTTTCCCGTCTTCTCGAAGGGAGCGGAATTAAAATATTTTCTTTTCAGTTTAACGGAAAATTTTTGGTGGGCCGCCGCGTTTTTAAAAGGGGTCTGTGATTATTCCATTTATTTTTTGTTTTGTCATTTTCAAGACGCTGCGTGAGGTTATATAGCGCGATGGGAGACTTTAATTGTTTCGGCATCGCACAAAATTGTTCATTGGACAAAAAAGACGAATTAGGTATGTGTTTTTTAAATTATTTTTATAATAAACCTCAAAAGTCTAAAATAGATAATGATATATCTAGACATCTAGTCATATCGTATGGTGTTCCACAGGACTCTAATTTAGGCCCTCCTCTCGCCTTCCTCCGTTTTGGCACCATTTTTAGGCAAACTTTGCGCATGTTAAACGATTCATGCAAAATCTGGCAAACACATTCTTTGTCGATTGCTGTTATTTTAGCAAGCCATCGGATGATTAGACGGCGATCTTTGCGGATTAATTTACCAATTTTCTCAATGTTTTCATCCGTTTTTGATGTTTAGGGCCGTCCGGGGCGCGGATCGTCTTCGGTCGTTTCACGTCCCTCTTTAAACCGTTTAAACCATTCAAAAACTTTTGTGCGGGATACACATTCATTCCCGTACACTTCTTTGAACAATGCATAAGCTTCTGTAAAAGTTTTCCCCAGTTTAACAAGAAATTTGAGATTAACCCGTTGCTCTATCTGAACTCTTAACGTTTTTTCGAGGCGTCACTCGTGCGTAGATTAATTCAAACGACTGCTACAGTCAAACTGAGCGACCCACTTGTTGTCAGCGAGATCAGGATGGGGAACGCATCACCAGACAGAGTTCTGTTCAAACTTATCGCGACACGCTCGCAGCACGCTGTTAGCAGCATTAGTTCGGTTATTTAATAGCCACACCTCGTACGGTGCAAAAAAAAGATGGTGCACCACCATACGATTTCTATAGGTATGAAAATAATGTCTAATTTGTTAAACGAGACATTTTGAGATAAATGGATTGGCCACAAGGGTCCCATCAGATGTTTCAGTGAATTTATTTTTTTGTGTTTGTGTCTGTCCGTCATACCAGTTCATGACTGATATTGCTTACGTCAATGAACAATCAAACATAACTCTAACCTATAATTGAAAATCTTGGTTCAACCAATGACTTGAGACATAATGTTTCAGATCAAAAAACCTTGTTTAAAAATTGTTACGAACCCTTATATTTTGGAAGAAGAACAACGTATTGCCAGTGGTTTTTGTAAAACTTACACAACGATGATATTCTTCATAAATATTTTTTAATAGGCTTGCTTCCGTCTTTCAGTATATTTAAATAAACAAAATATGAGGATATGGTCCACAGAAAATCCCAAGAATTTGAGTAAACTTCTTTACATCCACAATAAGAATGATATTTGGCTAACGATTGCGATTGCTATTTTTCAACCAAACCGACTACTGAAAGATATCGTACTAAATTATTAGAACCCTTTATCAATAAGTTACATGATGATGAACAAAAATATATTTTCATTAAGATAACGCTACATCGTTTACCGGTCGTTAAACAATTACATTTCACAACATGAAACGCCAAGTTCGTTGTCAAATGTCACTGCTGATTTATTAATAAAAATTGAATATTTCCAACTGCATAACAAACTTCAACTTCAGCTAATTGAGAATTTATCTGAAGGCGCGGTATAAAGAACAAAGGAAATATTTTTCCTAGTTGCAAGTTATACAAAGAAGCGAAAGCGAAATAAAAAGAAACTGGACGCATTTTTTTGGACCTTTTTCTAGCTAAATGTTAGAAGTGAAAAAAAGTAAAAAAAAATATGGAGTATTAGATGCACGCCAGCAAACAACGTCACCCGGAAAATTAAACTATTAGCCTCCAGATGCACAACAGTAAAGTCCTCAAAACCGCGCGAATTTAAATAACGAATGAGAAAGATTCTACAGGCGTGGAGCTAATGCCCGCGATGGCAACATTCGCTGCAGACTATCCTGACAACTGGAAGTATTTTCCGGAACGGCAATTCTCATCAGACAGACATCTGTTCTAACTCATTCCGAGATTCTCATCTGACGGCCCAGCGATTCTTATTACTGGCGTTAGGCGACGTGAATCGCGCTCCAGAGCGTAGTATGGGGAAAGCAGTGTGTGGCTGTGGGGTTGCCAGACTGCAGGTAAACAAGCGAAGCCAGTTTCCTTATCAAGCTCCTAGGGTTCACACATCTTGTCCTCTAATAACAATAAATTGGGGCATATCGTCTATAAAGATCTGGGGGCGACAAAGACATGTCCTGTAAGGGAACAATTTTTAAAAAAATCTTCATTTACCTTTACTTTTAGAACCTGTCTTGGTCACCAAATCAGTTTTATCAATATGTTGCGACATTTTTTAGACCTCTCACGACAATTGTCGCCCTGTCACTTTTATGCAATATGCCCCCTAATCACGAATATGGTCGATAGCTGTCATTATGACAAAGTTCAATTTTGAAATTATATTCGTGATCAGCGACCCCAAAAACCCCTTTTAGGAAAAAGTGAAAACCCCAAAAATAAATAGTAATGGTGGGTCTCACCTCTAAGACAGATTATTTTTTTTATTTTGTAAACCTGTGTTATTGGATTTGTTGTTACTTTCTGCAATTGTACTTACTGAATAATACCCCTCTCTATATATCACTAGAGCCAGGCGCAATGGTCGGCAACACAGGATCGGCCTCATAATAAGAATTTAACGAGTGATAAAAGCAGCTAAACTATAACAATAGTTCATGCAAACTTACTCTCTTAACTAGCTGGAAACTCACAAACTCACACAAAAGGCAACGCACTGTCTTGCATTTTTTCTATGACGTCATGTAATTATTGTTTATAATATTTGAAATCGTTTTTAAATTCTTTTGTATATGTTGCGCACTTTTAATGTGCATTTTGCAGTCATATTTATCCCAACACATTAGGTCTCTTTCGCACACCTTACACATTATCACAGCACCATTATAATATAAATCCGGATATTCGGCACGTCGGACATAGTATTTAATATTAAAAGTACTATTCCTTCAGTATCGCGTAAAAATGTAACGCGTAGTGTATTTACTCCACGGCTCTGGGTGAACTAAATTGCAAGTAGGCGATGTGCGATTTGCTGTACACGGTCGGAACACTCGGAACGCACCGGCAGACGCAGACGGTCGGTTTTGTCTAGGCTATCGGTGGCCAGGCTTTATTTATCAATATTGATTATTTCATTTTTTATTTGTCCGACTGTAGACTTCTAAATTTCGCACATACATATATTCGGCACTTCCTGCTCACCGCGAAGGCATTAACGCTCCGCAGTATATTCAAATTCATACGTTACGCGATGCACACTAGTCGTTTGCGTTCCGATGTCTTCCTGAAATACGATTTGTTATATAATTTATATATATCTTATAAATATTTAAGAGCCACGCCGCGAGTCGTGATAGACTTAGAATTAGAGTTTTAAAGCTAAGACGCCCCCGCGGTGTAGTAAACCCAGTTTCGTGACCCCTCATTCAGTAATAGGATAGCCTCCTCGTTATGGCTTAATGGCGGCGACAAGGTTGTCGGGTTATGGTCGAAGGATTTCCGTTATAACGCTTTACTGTTGAGGGTTAACAACCAAATATGTCTAGGTACTAAAATTTTAGACAATTTTCAAACTGTACGGTAAAACAAATTCAGACTGTAGATTATGCAGCCTGATCCAAATTAAGTGCATACCATTGGTAACTCCGTTATTATTAAAGATACAAAATGGGTTAAATTGTCAAAATAGTACTTACATTTTTTAACTCTGATTAAGATGAGATATTTGAAAAAACAATAATTGAACGTCGTGTTTTTGAGTTTTTCGACAAAATAACATGTTTTATGCAATACCTCAGATACTATAATATAGTTTTATGAAATGTATCTGAATTATGTCACAAATAGTTATGAAAGCTGTTCGCTAGGATGTAAAGTAACAGAGCTATAAGGATCTAAACATAGAAAAACATGCTACGGAAACATGTCAATTATGAAGAAACGCGAAAAGTACTTGAAAACTCCAAATTTCGAGTAATTTCCAACAATAAAAACACGAAACTCGTCTATATTTCCGTTCAAAAGTTATCGAGTCTATCCTATCCTCGTAGACACCTTGTATAAAATAAATAAAAGCAATAAATCACAACACAGAAATTCACATTCTCCCCTCTAAAAGTCATTACAACTGTGCGGAAGGAGGATACACATGGAAAAGACGTAAGACACACAACCAAACCCTGTGACAGGAGCCAATTGCCACAGGCGGGATTCGAACCCCGCGGATAATAGCTCTCGGAGTAATCACCATCTTCTCACCTGGCGCTTTACCTACCGAGCTATCGCTGCGGCCAAATCTATGTAGTATATCTAGTGTATTTGTAATAAAAATAAACCATAAATTGTGCTCAAGTTACACAAGTTGAATCAAGTTACGCAGTAAGTCTAGTTACACAATATACAAGAATTAAATATAGATAAATTCAAGTCACATAATATACAAGAACTTTCATAAAACAAAAAATTCTGTATAAATTGTAAGAAATACTCTCTCTCTCTCTCTCTCTCTCTTTCTCTCTCTCTCTACACATAGCATATTTTTAAAAATATAAATTTTAAAAATATGCCGTTTCTAAACTACGTACAATGTACCTTACTATTATAGTTTTTTGAAATTGTCTTTTCGAGAGGACCCCAAAATGTAATAATATACGGGGTATTCAATTTAAAAACGCACCATGTACATATTGTTGTCGTGTACATAGCATTAAAAAAATCAGGCAAAGCCCTACGTCTTTTGTTTCAAAGTTTTTTTTTCATATTAAAGAAGATAATGCGTCAGACAAAATATAATGAAAAACCCTGTATATAATTGCGCAATGATAAAAATATCGTTGCAAGTTATATAATTTTACTAATTGTAAATACAGTGATAATACCAGCACCTTTTTTTTCTAAAATGACCTCTACAGACAGTAGTTCAGGGTGTTTATGAAAAAAATTCAAAAAACCGAAAAAAACGGTAAAAAACAAGTATAGGGAATATATTCAAATCTACCATAAATAACGTATAAAATCTATGTATGCATTAAAACAGGCACCATCCCACTAGCAGTGTAGCGATCTTGGTCTATAATAGATTATATTATCTGTTTCTTTCTTCTAATATTTCTCTATTAGGTATAATTATGTATAACTCATGTTATTAATTATTATTACACTATTTTTAACGAGTTGGACATGAGCCTATTAGATGAAGTCAAAATTTTCAAAACTCAGTAATACCTACAAGCCCTAATAGTTTTAAAAACAGTTTTAATAAATCACTCACATGCTTTGTATAGTACAAAACCAGGTTTTCCTCGAAAAACAGAGTTGAATTAATAAATACAAATTATTGTTATACTACATAAACCATCAATTACATAATTTATGTTATATTAATATGATATATATATATTTATAACTTTAGTCCCAAATTAACTCACACCAAATATCAAACGGTGCTAACAGGATGGCGGTTTTCATAGCTTCAAAGGTTTCAAAGTAAGTATTCTAAATATACTTGAAACTTTAAATATTCAAATTAATAAGGAACGGCTAATAAAGTACTTAAAATGTAATTATCTTTGGTTTAATTGAATTTATTCTTTAACGATTTAGAAATATCCAGTAGTCTCAATTAAAAAAGTGGAGAAACTGTTTTTTAATTTCCTGTTTAACAGAAATCCTCTAAACTAATGTAAATTAGTGAGTAATAGAAACAGTTTTCATTTTACTTTTTAGTTTTAATCTTCTCCTGAAGATGCCAACTTCGTTGGCGAAAACGCGCGTCGAGAAAAGTATAGTAGTTCGGTGTTTCGTGGAAAACGTCCAGTTTTTTGTTTTTACGCCGAAGGTTCCAGTACCCACTCCAGGATTACTTTTTACAGATTTCGTTTTATGATCCTATTTTGTCATGTTTGAAAAAATAGATGTGTGTAGTCACCTTGAATATATTAAAAACAATTCACGTACACGGGTCACTTTCTTACGTATTAAACATGTCTGTCCTAATTATAAACTAAAGTTATATAAACTTGGGAACACTTGATACAACTACCAAACTACGTGCTGCAGTCTACCCGGCGCTAATTTTCCTGGGTTAGTCGGTAGATTTAGTCAATAACTTACGATATTAGTCGAACACCGAATGTGGCCAGAATACTGACAGAGTTTGCCGAGAGGCAAACATTGGCATAGATTTGCTTAGGTCGTTCGTACTGTAAATAAAATTATTTCCTAAATTTCGTCCTAACGTAAGATTAAACGTCGTTATTGAGGCAATAAAACGGATGATTAAAGGTTATAAAAAAAGCATTATTTTTTTTACCTCTAAAAAGGTTTTCTATAAAAAGCAAAAACTTGTATACATCTTTCAATATAAAAAATACATTGTACGAATTATCTACTTTTATTTACGTAAAAATCCATATAATCCTCGTTTTTCAAGAAAATCGATAACATTTTTTTTTGTTTTTGGTATCGAAAACTTCTTCTAACCCCACCGTCGCTTTTAAGATTTAGCCTCATGACCTGCTACGGTTTTTTATACCTCCGAAATTCAATATGACCATTTATCGATTTTTTATTTAGAATCTGAACTAATCAGAGCTCCTCAGAACCCCCACACCCTATATTTTAAGAATATAACGGTATATACATTGTGTGACAAATAAAATGTCACGTTGTGTGAAGACGAATGATGTGATGCATGAGATCTCAAGGTCTATTGGTTCGTAAGGTCCCGTGGGAAACCCTGAATCCGCCCAGTGGTTGGCCTAAATACAAAATAAGGTTATATAAGGTAATACAAGGTTAATTAGCTTCAAAGTTCATTTTTATTACGGTTCTATTTATCACAGTATATTATATGTAGAGACAACTACATAGTCATAATGAATATATGGTGTTAACCTTAATCATAAATTTTCTCACAAAAATTGACTATAAATTAATGGTAGCTAATTGATATTAAATGCAATATTGCAGATAGCGTACACGTGAAATTTGTTCTTAAAATAAATCTTACCAGATGTTAAATATTTACAAAATTTTCATATTAATTTATGACATTAAAATCCTTTTATATAATAATGATTATTATAGAGACAAAAAAATAATGATTGTTATAGAGACCTTATATACCAATATTAATTACCCAAAGTGATCTTTTTAATCTCGAATTATCTACATGGATATTTTACAACCTTAGTTAATTAACTGAATATTTTTTTAAAATAAAAGAAAATATATGTATGAGTGACTTATCTAAAACATCATAATGGGCTCACTACTGCAGCATATTCGCGTAACATCAGTACCAGTCTGCATTCAAGAAGAGAAGGCAGCAACTCCTAGTTGTTCATATACATCAGGGATCTGTTGAAAACTGCTTCGCAATCAGGACATCAAAAAAATGAGGAATCTCCATAAGACACTAAACCACCAATCTCTCCTCAAGGGCAAATGAAAGTTACACCAGCCATCATGGACGCCAATGGATTTCATAAAAACGTCATCAGGAAGAAAAAAGAATCCATCCAGGAATTTCTAATACTCATCAAAAAAAAGACATCGGAATCCGAAAATGAAATCTTACAATCCTAAAATGGTATCCTACAAAAGCCTACAAAGATTTATACAATTAATATATACAAGTGAATGAACTATATGGAAACAACTTACCCATGAAAAGGGCTTTATACCACACGTGCTTGTCTTTGCTTAGTTATGATAAATCCGACCGGTGTCGATATACTAAATTTTCATCCAGTACTATATACCATCAAAAATTCACCCCTTCACTACGTCTATACTAGACTACTCAAACAATAGGGAAATCATTAAAACGATACTAATTTTTCTAACGGTCACAACTGATTAAGGCATTAAGCAACGTTCAACTCGTACGGCGAACGGTCTTCAGGCAAAAAGGGACGAATCGACAGCAATCACCAATGAGCATCACTTGACGCGTGCCCAGTACGACGGATGTTAATTTCCATATAAGTATGTACAATGATCCTATGTGAACTGACCTGATCACAAATGATCTAAGAAATAAAATAGACATAACAAACGAAATATAAAAGGATGGTTGTATTCTCAAGTATGCGTAGTAATCACCATACACAGCTCTCTAACACAATATCACATGTGGTGGGTCAAAAGATGAA
The DNA here is from genome assembly GCA_029963805.1 of Aromia moschata. NCBI lineage: Eukaryota > Metazoa > Arthropoda > Insecta > Coleoptera > Cerambycidae > Aromia > Aromia moschata. Next base: position 47,644 of record JAPWTK010001334.1, read on the forward strand.
AGATAACCACACCAGATAACAAGATGCGCAGATCCAGCTGTCGAAAAACCTCGTTCAGATATCTGTCGAATACACACCTCATGAACAATGTGGAGAAAGATAAGCATAGAGAAAAACACTCAGCCAGGTGAATCACGAAAAGAAGAAGAAGAACAGAGGAAAAACCCGTAAAGAATTTAGATGGTAGCCAAGCTACAACATCAAAGACGATGGGTTGTCGCCTTACCAGCAATATAGTAGTTGACACACTAACGCGAGCATAACACTCGAAACAAAAAAATACAGAATGAGGGTGCTCTTGACAAGTCTGTCAAGCAATATAGTAGTTGACACACTAACGCGAGCATAACACTTGAAACAAAAAAATACAGAATGAGGGTGCTCTTGACAAGTCTGTCAAGCTTCTGTCCGACAGCGAATCCATATAGATATCACCGTATCGTACATTCAACAATAAACTTCAAAATGTTCATATACCAACATATCATTATCAAAATCAACAACAAGACTAAATATTAAAAGTCACTATAAACCAGATCTGCTCCAACTAAACAAATAACTTAACTGTTCTGTGATCCGTTATCTCTGAATAACACCTGTGGAACCGATATCGAACACAACCTCAACAGCTGATCTTTAAACGTCAATATGTGAATGACAAAATGTTATTATGAAACGCTGTTCGTAATCAAATATATGTTTACAATTATTAGATTTCAAGATATTGGGTAAGTACTGAATTAACTATGATATTTGTTCTATCAATATTATAGGTTAAGAAAATATTTAACAATTTAAAATGCAATAACTAATATTTCCATCACGTTTCAGGTATTGAAGATATTATCAAATAGAAGTGTAAATTATGTTGAAAATTTGTTATACAATCTTTCCTACTATACTCTACCAGGAGTGATCAAGAAGTTTCATAGAGATCTACACTCAAGTAAGTTATCTCGAATACACCCTAGCAAGTATAATTAGCAATGTGACATATCATTAGGTGGTTGAAATATTCTACCAGCTATCAGACGTGGTTAATTATATGGAACTACATGTCCACACAACTATCGAAAGGATAGGCTTCGTATACCTATTCTACGTTAACCAAGAATTTACATAATATTCTTTATCTACTGTACTAGTTTTATAATTTAAATATACGAGCAGTATAAGAAACTCAATGGAAAAAATCATTTATTACAGGGTGTTACAAAATAACAAATGACTAACATTTAAATTGAGTGGTTTACGTAGTTAATAAAATATGAAATTGTAAGTACTTTTAGTTATATTTAATTTAAGACACTCTCAGCCGTAACAAGAAACAATATACAAAGCGTTTATTTCTATACGAAGTTGAGCAAAATATCGAATCACTAGATCAGTCAAGTGTGCCATGGAATTATGTCAGTACAATTGAATATTATCTTCAACCACTTAAACTTAAAACTGCTCATCACAAAATATATAAAACTAATCTTTTTTGATCCGAAAATCATAATCATAAAGAACAGTAAGACTACCCGACTTACTTAAATTACCTTTAATATCTCCATTTAAACAGATAATGACGCAGTAGACCATACCTATGGTGTATCTATCTATAAACATCGCGGGTTGTCAGAATATTTATAAAGTTAGAACACGAATAATTAAAAGAATCAGAGATGAACCTTTTGTTAGAACATTCCTCAGGTAAAATAAGAAAAATGAGGCCCAGACAGAAAGTACTGAACTTAGTACTGAAATTAGTGGACTTTTATACCAGAAGGAACTGTGTTCGAAGTTTGTAATATTCTAATAAGTAATAAGTCCAAACACAACAAAAAGGAAAAATCGAAAACTATGTCTTTGTATGTAGCTGGTTATAAATTTAAATTACGATGACTCAACAACAACTGGTACCCATATCAGCGATTTAATTCTAAATGACATATAAATGACTGGAAGCGGTAGCATCATGTTGCTCAGGTAACAATACTCATCAGCGAGAAAACGTATGTCCCCATTTGACCACTGGTCCCCCTTTTTGGACGACTTTTTCCCTACTCAGAAACGCATCAGACCTCGTCAAATATTAAATACTGCAAAATTACTTCGTAGGATTAATGTTGGTTGTGTTGAATGGGAAAATGAGTTGCCCTCTTTCAAATGGCCGAATCACCATAAAAATTTCTTTAGGCATTTATGCAACGATTTAAATGAAGTCCCAATCAAAGTAGGGCAGGGGAAGGTTGCGTAAACTGTAACAAAAAAAATATATTTAGGTACAGTGACTCTGTTTTGTGTTAATTAGCGAAGAACTTACATCTAACCGATAACTAAATATTTATTCAATAATAATATTTATGTCATGTTTATTTTCAGTTATTTTGATATTAAATGCCATTCTGAGCACAGTGAGACCTATGTTTTGAGTTATACCCTATTTTTGACTCAAACTGGTATGTTTTAATAAACTATGTACTCTAGATCAAAAGATGTATGTTCGTATTAAAAAAAAAATATATTATATTACGTATCAAAAAATGACAAATGAGGTATCATTTTGCTCAAAATAGCATTTTATATCAGAACAATTTAGTTTTGTTAGACCCTATAATATGGTTGGTATGCATGCTAAAAGTTCTAAATCTTTTTCCTCACATGATTCGCTTAACAAATCGTCATTATTTTGATCACGCATTCTAAGTACATAAATAAAATAGTATCATACCAAATAATTACACACCAAAACAAAAATCTTTATAAGATTCTTGGATCGTGTGTCAGACCCATGCTCAGGCGTTATTACCTTAAAGTCGAAGTCGTTGTTACTACGCATGTGTTACAAAATAGTCCCTTGCAGTTCCATCCTCGAACTAGGAACTAATTTCACCGTTCTCGAACCAATTCGAAATTAATTCTGTTGGTGTTTGAACACTCTCTGAACTATTACCAGAACCAGTTATGTGTCAGTTGGAACGCAAATTTACATATCTGCGCACACTCCCTTACAGTTATGAACTGAGTCCAGTATATTACTGATTCCAGTACAGGAACAAACCTCAATATTATGGGCCAATACCTAACCTAACGGTCCACTGTTCTGGTTAATAAACAGGGAAAAAAGACGGCTCACCGAACCGGAAACTTTAATATAAATAGGACAGACAATTAGATTTGACTTCATTTCTAATCATCTCCTGATGATGTCAACATGGTTAGCAAAAAACTCGTTGGGTGCAAAAGAGTGTCACAACATTAAGTGGTTAAAAGTGTTCATGTGTGAATTTGTTTCTACGCCGAGGGTTCAAATTAGCTTCCTGTATAGTTAAGCCGTTAATTAATAGCGGTGATCACAGACGCGAATTGTAACACTTGACATTACTTCCAATTGGCACCAGTTTCCCCTACAAAATAAGTCAGTACAACCCAACGCACACATATAGACATTCGCGGGCTGCAGATGGCTCTCCTCTCAATAATTAAAACCGCATTTTTGTTCGGAATTTCGTATTCATTAGACAATTAAAAGGAGCAGTATGTAGTATTACGGCCGCGCGCGCAATTTTCCGTCGGACTGATTTTTATTTTTGGATTCCGCGGAACTGCCTTTTCATTTGAATAAATGATGGTCGTTGCGGACTCGGCGGTTTTTTTCGCAATTCGGGCCCCGCTGTACACGCGGGAGCGCAAACAAAACATAATTAACTGACGAATTAAGCTGCTGAGAGTGTAATTTGAAACGTCACGGCGCGGAGCGTTTCAAATATGGATGCCTTAAATAAATAACCAATAGAGTGGGGCAGCGCATGGGCCTGTTTTTATTGGGCGGATTTCGTCTTTTTGTGTGCCCCCTTTTGAGGTCTTTATAAACGTTTTGTTCGAACCCGCTGATGAAAAGGGACCATTTCAATGGGGACTGTCTTCAGAATGTAAATTGTACAGGGTGAGCATTTAGTGCCCATTTAGTTAGTATCTAAAGTTCTAAAGATTCACTGTTTGATAAAAAATGTAAAAAAAAATGTGTTTTTTTTTTTCACGTTTTTTAAGTATTGTGGAATCTAAAGGGTTATATCGTCGGGCGTGGACTACCTTGCTTATTTTAAGGGGGGAATCAACCTTGAAACCCTTCAAAATTGCCCATGTTTTGCAGGCTTATAACATTTGATTCAGAGATCCGATTTTAAAAAGGATTATACCATTTAAAAATTTTGAGATTATGGGTTTTAAATAATTATAGACACAAATTAGAGTCACGCAGTTTATTATTATTATTCTGTTGTTGACTTTATAAAGGTTTGGTATAGACTAAAAATATCTCAAAGAGAGCAACGAATGAGAGGGCTTGTGTTTACAATTCTTTTCGGTCAGCGTTTTCCGCTAGCAACTTGGCCCTGGTGTGAATTATATAAACATCATAAATATGTCATATGAAATACATAAACAAGTTGCTTTGATTTTTGATATCTCCAACAAAAAAGAACACATTTTCCTTATTCATAACTGTTTTTTTTAAAATATCAATAACAATAGATATACTACACATTCAAATATAGGCATACAAAATAGTATAATTTTGACTTCCTTGCATTGCGCGTCACAAAATTCAAGAATGGTTTGACTTACAACTTTATAACTTTTGCATGTCTACCTAGACTATCATGTTAATTAAAATTACCGGTTATAATTAATCTAAAGACCTCAGGAGCGCTGTTACAAAATAACAAAATTTTACAACATATTTTGATAGAAATTCCAACTTAAAAACTAATTTAAAAAAAATTGGACCAAAATTTTAGAGAACCCACCGGTATTATTGAATATTAAGGTGTTGTGAACAATTGGTGCAAATTTGAACATAATCCATTAAATAGTTTATGAAAAACACTGCGCGCAAGCTCAAAAAAAGAAGTTTTGATAAAAATAACTTCAAAGTTTAAATTACGGTCTGTCAGTGAAAGAGGCATGTTGTACACTAATAATAACCCCAGGAACATATGAGTCATCTTCGCTAGCTTGAAGTTCTGCCTGCTTTTTCTTTTTATGATCAATTCTTGCTGCTTTTGTTGCAGCCTGGGCTCTTTTATCTGACACACAACGCCCGAACGGACGCATTTAGCAGCGCAGCAACGCCATCGCTTGAACGCTTTCGGGTACAAAATATCAATATTTTTTGGAGTGACAGAGTTTTAAAAAAAAATGGTGCTGTAGACGAACGGATTTTTGTGCAACGGTGTGCTATCAGGTTTTGCTTCAGACTTGGACACAGCGCAAAGAATACTTTTGCAAAACTTCAGCACGCCTACGGAGACCAGGTTTTTTGGTGATTTAAGACATTCTCAGTAGGAAGGGAGTCGATTGAAGATGAACCACGCAGCGGAAGGCCTTCATCTTCAAGAACCGATGAAAATGTCGGTAGAATACGGGATCTTGTGCGTTCAGATCGTCATACGACAAGGATGATCGGGGAACAGTTAAATTTGAATCACACCACTGTTCATCAAATTTTGACCAACAAATTGAGAAAAAATCTGCCCAAAAATGGTTCCAAAACCTTTCGCAGGAACACAAGGACATCAGGAGAGAAAGGTGTTTTGACTTTTCGGAATCAATTGAAAATGATCTTCATTTTATGGGGGGGAGGAAACTTCAAATAAGGGTCATGCGTGTGAGACCAAACATCAAGAACAAATGGATATTGCTGTGATTGCATCACAACAATGCGCCTTGTCACACAGCCATTTCAGTAAACAAGTTTTTAGCCAATAAAAACATTACTGCTATGAGGAATGGAAGAACCGTCTCCAGCGCTGTGTGGCTTCCCAAGGAAGTTATTTTGAAGGAGACAATATTGAATTGTAATTCTATACGAATAAAAAAAAATTAGTCTCATTACTTAATTTACATAACTTGTATGTTTTTGCATAATTTACATAACTTGTATGTTTTAACAGAAAACGAATCAAATTACTTCCATTATTGTAAACGAAAATCAATCATTACAATACATATATTTATATACAACGATTTTTTTCTTTAAATATCTCAAAACTGGAAATAAATGTTTTCCTTAATAAAGCAAGTTACTGTGTACCAATACTGTAACTAATAGACAAATACGGAAACAATTTTGTTGATTGTTGTTTGCTGAAAAGTGGTAAGGGTGTTTTGGTATGAAAGAAGAGCTAGAATAACAGTAATTTACCTAACAAATGTTCAAAAACCCCATTATCTTTTAACAAGGGCGTAGCCAGAGGAGCCAAAGTTAAATGTGATCTACATTTCTACCACCGTCTGCTGTATACCGTATGTATTCTGAAATTAGTGCCAATAAAAAGGAAATTATTAAGACCTTCTTGAAGAAGAGAATAAGACCGATGTAATTGCCACACCTATCAATCACGTCCCACTCAGCCGACGGGTTAGTAATTACGTGGTGGGGAGATTAGCATTTTTTAGAGATTAATGTACCTTATCCTTATTTCAATGAGAATTGGGCCCTTGCACCCCAGACGACAAAGACTCCAGTGAAAACAGTTCACCTTGATTTGTGTAACGTCACGATAAGTTCTGCATCTGTCTCACTTAATGAATGCCTCTCATCACATTTAGGTAATAGAATTTAGTTTACATCGGTTTACATAAGTCCTTCTTGTAGCACCGAACTTATTCTTAAAGTATTATTATAGTGATGGGCAACAGTGTGAAAGCAAGTAAATTTCTCTGAATTTAATAGATATTGACGCGAAATTTTAAATGTGAAAATTAGCTTTAAAAAACCGTAACTTAAACAGCTTGAAATATACAGAGTGGTCCAAAAATTGGTGACGTATCAAAGTTATTATTTTTTTTAATGGAATGCCCTGTATATTTTCATATTTTCAGATACTCTTGATGAGTTGATGATTTTAACAAACTAGAATACTTGGTGTCTAAAGTGAATATTTTGGGAGCTACAGACAAACCAAAATCGTGGTTATAAAGTTTTTGTAATCAAAAGGAATTGCGATAAAATCTAATTAGTATTAGATTTCGCGACAAAAAACTAGTTTCGATATTCTCTAATTATATATGCCCTTAAAAATGTGAATACATTTGTTGAAACGTTGACAAAAATTAATGCATTTTTTCTTGTCCAATACTCACTGGGTTCAAGATGCTCATACGCAATACCCTTAAAAGCTTGATATTCGGTCTGGTATTTATAGAAATTGATCATAAAGCCATTTCTTTGTATAAAAAAGTTATCCGGATAAAGGTTGATTCTCACTATACATACCGTTTCCGTTCCATATCCCTTCCGTAAAAATTCCGTAAAATTGTATTGTATTCACACTATACTTACGTTTCATTTCCATATCAGTACATTTGTGACCACACTGTTGACGCTTACGTTGTAAACACAGTGAAATCAGTATTATGTGGTCTAAACAAAATTTAATAATTGCTGCTGTTATTTTGGACGAGGAAGGGCGTTTACAAAGAAAACGAAAAAGGCGCTTCGGAATTCATAACATATTGAAACAACGAAATGTTCATGGGGAATATATTACGTTATTTTCGAAATTAATGGACAACGACACAACATTTTTTCCAATATTTTCGGATGTCAAAGTATTGTGTTAGTTTGTAAGATTCGTAATAAACCATTTTTTACTAGCTTATTTGCTTTATTTCACTTACCTGTTGTGTTTAAGGAAGTATTCTAGTCTACAAATTTGAAAAAATCGAATTTTTTTTTGTTTCATATTTCCAAAGTTTAGACATTCAAGAATATGCCCTGAAAAGTATTTTTCAAAATTTCAATTATTTTATGAGTTACAGCCATTTTTGTGACGCGGCATTGGTTCCGGTCCGACCGGAACAAATGAACAATAGACGGTAGACGCTGCCCGAGTACTTACGAAACACGAAACGTATTTAGTCGGAATCTTTTCGTCTTAGTATTTATTTCAAATTAGTTTTGAGCCAGCCTTCAAGCAACGTGGACGTGCTAACTGAGTAAAATTGCCGGAAACTTGTCTCAAATCTTTAAACGCGTTTTTCTCAAAACTACTTTTTTCGAGTTGGCGTGCACGATATCTCAAGTTCTAATGAACCGATTTATTTGAAATTTGGTGTGAATGTTCTTTAAACATTCGTCTATCACCTCAAGCACGCTCAGATCAAAATTTTTAATTGTACTATTTTTTAAAAAATCGGAATTTTTTATGTATATGGACATGCAAAACAAATTTTTTTTTTTTCAAATGCCATCTGTTTTTTTTGACTTTTCCAAGGTTCGAGTTATAGGGGCATCTATACTAATTAAGAATCCGTTCGGCTTTTTTGTTTCAGTTAACCAGAAGGGTTGAAATCATGCACGCCAGGACACCCTTTATTTTGGACCCCCCACTTTTCCAGCTCATAACTTTGTCAATTTTGAGTCTTTTTTTTTCAGTAAATTTTTTATGTTAGTTTAAAATATCAATAAACAAATGATAAGAAAATGGATACTAAAAATTTTTTTTTTTTTTTCGTTTGTACAGAGCTTCAAAAACCGCCCGAAATTCATGCCTCTAGACTAGAATACCCCCTTATTCCTTAGCAATCGATGTCCATAATTTTTCTTTATGATTAACATCGCTGTACTTACTAGTGTCCAAAGTATACAGTTCAGGATTTTGTCTCACAAGTGCTATTAATATTTCATCATTCATTATATGCTACGATTTTCGATTTTAATTAATAGAATGAATTGATACGGTACGCTCCTTCATTCACACTAGCCGTACCATTTCCATCACGGTTCAGCCTGTCCGCCAAAAATACGTTTCGAAGGAATGGATACGGAACGGAGGCAAGCTGGTATGTAAACAGAACGGAAACTGTGTATGCCCGCGCACTACTATGCCTTACGTACTTATTACTTAGAGGCGAATTTCTATATTTTATAATTTACGGAATGTTTACGGGAAGGGATATGGAACGGAAACGGTATGTATAGTGAGAATCAACCTTAAAGGTATTTAGAGATTTATAGGTATAGGAATTGGGGAAACTGAATGGCCTACTCGTTCCTCTACCTTAGTTCAGTGGATGATTTCTCATGGAGTTATTTAAAGGCCAAAGTTTATTTTCAGAAACCTAATAGGTTGCCATAATTATTTCAGAGAAAAACTGAGGACATTTAAAAAATTACGCCCGAAATAGCGAAGGTTATGAGACAATTTACACTTAGATTAGTTTATTGTCATTCTTCTACTGATAGCTTAATAACACATGCTACAATTAATACATTAAGTGTAATTGTTCGTTGGTTTGTTTTGTCTCTTCCATTTTCTATTTTATTTTATTTGTTTTTTATTTTATTGGTTTTACGATTTGTTACTCTAGTGTTTCTGCTTTATCAAAAATATG
>JAPWTK010001335.1:0-56922 GCA_029963805.1 Aromia moschata
TGCTTATTATTATTATTATAATAATAAGCAAGGCTTATTATTATTATTATTATTATTATTATTATTATTATTATTATTATTATTATTATTATTACTTTGAAGTTTCGGTTATGTCGAAATTTTCGTGACACGTTTCAAAAATGTTGACTCTAAACCAATTGCCCCGGCACAAATCATCCTGAGTTGTCACGTTTCGCACAACAACGCGTCGAATAAATTTGAAATTACGTGATTGAGTTGCGCTTCCCGTTGCCATTCCTCGGGCAGGAGGCCGGGGAATGATTAAATATTAATTCGCGCGTCTAGGATAGTAATTTCGCTTGACGTTATTCGATTCGAACAAACCAATATATTACTGGGGACGTGCCGTATCTGTTCGAGGGCACAATTTAGAGTCGCTCGGTCTACAATTAGATCGTCGACAGTGTCAGGTAAATATGTAACTTGGAATTGAACGCGTATTAGTGGAATGCCGTTAAAGGGAGCGGCGGGCTAATAAACGATAGCGGGAAGTTCAGCATGTTTCATAGTCAACGTTTCAAGGGGTAAATACAAATAGACGGGCTAAAATTACGCATTAAAAACATTTTTTACCAAGAAGGTTTTATTTAATCATTACAGAAGTTTGTATATTTGTTAAGATAAGAATGAATAATTATTTTTCTATTTTCAAAACAAAATAGAGGTTGCACGCTGGCGCAAAGTGGACCTACAAAAAAAACGGCAACCACTCTTCTGGATGTCGTAATTTTCATCTGGAACAGTCTAGAAATAAAATTTATGTTAAAATACATATAATTCGTCGATAAACCTCAAAAATTAAAAAATCTATGTTTTTCGACAAAATCGGTGACTTTTCGTATTTTTTTCATACATTTTTGCAATAATGTTAAATTTTGCAACATAAAATTCCAAAAATATTAAGGTTTACAGACAAGCTATAGAAGAGTATAAAGAAGAAACCCTGAAAGTTTCAGCCGTGTGGCCGAGTAGTTTTTTGAGTAATCGTTGTTGCCAATTTTGAAAATGTTGTTTTGAGAAAAAAATTCTTTTAAAGTTGAATACCGAAAAATGGTACTTACGACTCAGTCAGGGGTTCCAGGGGGCGTACGAAAGGCCTTCAATCTCTTCGTACATGCTGTTATTCATCTGTTGTATATGTATATAATACTCTGAGGTATAAAAATCCGACTTTAGGTATTTCAAAGTAAGACACAATACATAAAACTTTCACTAGGGCCGACCGCTCTCGTATGCCTGCTGCGCGCTGAAAAAGGCGTTATCGAAAAATGACGAAAAAAAAAATATAAGGAGTTCGAATTTCGCCCTGAAATTCCACCTAATTGGATTTACCCCCTTAAGGTACGCCATTATTTTAGAACAGCAAGGTAATCTCGTTAATTCGGAAGAACACAAGGTATTTACAATCTTTACAAAAAAAAAAAAAAGCCTCGTGTTTCATTTTGATAAGATGTAATTACCTCACTCTGTACCACAATTTTCGTCATGTATTGTGCTTGGGGTGGGACTCATTATTCCTCAGTTCACTAGGTCGTAACCTCAAAAAGCAGATTTAGAGCGATAGAAAAATATGCTTGAGGCCAGGAGAAAGTTCTTACATGTTTTTGTGATTTTTGAGGTTATAGTTTTGAGGTTTAGTACCCTCGAAAATACATTGTCGGTAAAAGATAGTTGGAACCAATCGGACCCCAAAAAGTGTGCCATATAAATATTTTCACAGTAATACGTATTTTTGCGGGACCCTTATATGTAGGGTTTCGAACGTGTATTGTAACGCAGGGCCGGACTCGTAATCGTAAATGGCGGAAGATGCTATATGAGAGATCAAAAAGACAGGAGTAAAAATAATAATGTTTGTACCGAACGTTGCCACGACCAGAAGTCTTTCTGCATTTATTCTCGTTAAACGTGAGCGATTTGGCCTGTATATATGGTTGTAGAAGAAAAATGATCGTTCCATATCTACTGAAGTTAAATGTGTAAATTCAAAATAGTTCACATGGACAGAGACAACAAGCACATTAGTTTCACGAATTTCGCACAGATGTTTGTATTACCTAATTATTATTTTTTTACATCTACATACAGACAATACACGGTTACTACTTTTTCTATACTCTTAGCCGCTGTTTGCAAAACCGTTATTAGCTATTAATATCGGGGGCATTAACGACCGCAAAATGTTTGTTTCGTGCACATAAATTTATTACGTATGTCTTCTTTGATATTTCCTATGGCACGTTGATATGTCTTCTGTAAATATGTTTTACGCAATATATGGCTACTAGGCAATGGACAATCGAATACATATTTATAAAAAAAAACAAACGTCTAAAGTAAATATTGTCGACTACGTTCCACGCAAGGCTCCATCCAATTCGCAAAACATTATGCACAAATCGAACAAAAATTCTTCTTTTCTAAAATAACCTTACCAGGTATTTTTTTTGATGGATATTCCAATCTAAATGTCTTTTATACCGACGATATTTTATACTTTTATTTTTCGGCAATCACGAAATATATATCGACGATTGCAATGAATACATAAAATATGTGATCCATCTATTGTAAAATCCTTGTATTTTCAATCACCTTTTTAAGTATATTCACAAATGGTAATGACTGTGCCAATATTCCAGAAATCCACACAAAATCAGGTAATATGTAAATACAGTACACGAATTCACGAGTGACTAACTCGCGACAAAAAATTGTTTTCAATGCGGCAGTTTACACCGCCGCGCTGGGATAACATTCGACGCACGGGCAGTGGCGTGGGTATAGAGGGACAAAAAATATGTGCTTAAAAATACGGTTTATACTTTAATTATCATAGAGTTGTATAGTGACGGCTTTGCGTGACAGCATACTTTTCCGGACGTTTGTTTTGTCTTTTGATTGTCTAAAAGTTTGTGTGTACCAAAGTTGTGTCAAGGATTTTAAAAAATTTAAAAACTGATACCGCATTTTCGTTCTAAGCCACCCTCAACATGTAATGTAATGCAAATACCATTGGGGATCCCTCAGTTACGAAGATACAAGAAATTCAAATTCCTTAAGCCGGTGCTGTTGTTTCCACTTCAAGATAAACACCAACATCTCCGCAGAAGTCGGCAGAGAGAAACAGGCAGTAGCGCGTCGCCTCTACTATGTTCTTGACATCGAGTTTTGTAAATCTAAATTGTAAATTAATTACAAAAAAGCTTTTAGCTCTATATTTTACAATTCACTTTGTATTCGCGTTCAATTATTAATTCAGGCTTCGCCTAAATTAATTTTACCTCTGGCAGTGCTCGCTTGAGTTGCACAAAAGCCGACTTAAAATTCCCTAATATAATTAATCACTTTCGATGACATAAAGGTCAGGACAGGCGCGCAGATATACAAGATATCTAAATGTGACAGGAGCGTCGATATTATTTTTAAAGGGTGTACGATGAGGTACAGGGGCGTGTCGTTTTACAGACGGAAAAGTAGTGGACATAAAAATCTACATTATTATAGGAGCTAACGCCTTCTATGTACGAAATTAAAAAAGTTTACAGAATTCATTCCTAAACAAAATTTTAATGTTTCATTGTATTTTGCAATCAAGCTAAGTCCATATAATTTTCTTTTTTTAAGGCATTTCCAGGCTCATTGTGATACGAGGTGTGTAAATTAATAGTGAAACTAACTTTTTTATTCGAATATAATTAGAATTCAGTATGGTCTCCTTCAAAATAACTTCCTTGGGAAGTCACACAGTGCTGGAGACAGTTCTTCCATTCCTCATAGCAGTGGTGGGACTCATATACTGGAATAGCCTTCACTGGTTCGTACAGCCATTTGAATGTTTTCTATACCCCAAATGACGTGCCTTGAGGTGATTTTTTCAATCTCGGGAAGAGAAAAAAGTCAAAAGAACTCAAGACAGGCGAATAAGTAAGCTAAGGAGCAATATGAATGTTTTTACTGGCTAAAAACTCGTTTACTGAAATGGCTGTGTGACAAGGCGCATTGTCGTGATGCAACTTATAGTTGTTCTTTACGTTTGGTCTCACACGCATGACCCTTTTCGAAGTATTCCTATAACCTATCTGTATAAGTGTTGATTTACTGTTTGGCCTAGAGGCACAAATTTTATGGGCAATACCCTGTCTTTCAAAAAAGCCAATCAGCATGTATTTGATCTTGGACTTGCTCATTCTTGCTTTTTTGGGTCTTGGAGAGTTTGAAGTGTGCCATTCCATGCTTTGGCGCTTGGTTTCCAGGTCGTACTCAAACATCCAAGTCTCATCACCAGTTCCATAAAATGGAGATAATTTTCAATCGATTCCAAAAAAGTCAAGACACCTTACTCTCCTGACGTAATTTTGTTTGTGCGAAATTGCTGTTTCTGTTTTGTGGAAACATTTTTGCGCAGATTTTTCTCATCCCCAATTCATTAATCAAAAATCTGATGAACAATGGTGTCATTCAAATTGAACTCTTCCCCGGTCATTCCTGTCGTCAACCGACGATCTGAACGCACAAGATCATGTATTCTAGCGACATTTTCATCGGTTCTTGAAGACGAAGGCCTTCCGCTGCGTGGTTCATCTTCAATGAACTCTTCCTTCTGAGAATGTATTAAACACCGAAAAACCTGAGTTCTTGAAAGAACACTGTTTCCGCAGGCGTATTGAAGTTTTGCAAAAATATCCGTTGCACTGTGTTCAAATCTGAAGCAAAACCTGTTGGCACACCGTTACTCAAAATTAATGTCACTCATTTTTAAAACGCATTAGAAAAAAAAATGTGTTACGAAAACAGTCACAAAGAACATAAATGACTCTAGCAAGTTCAAACTTGTACTGAAAGTGCATTCCATGTTAACCTACCGCCCTTCCAAGTCCCGTCTCCGCAGTGTTGCTAGATCGCGTGCTACGTTGCCAGTCTCATTACTTAATTTACACACCTCGTATATCATAATCTACACAACTTCATCACATTCGAGACTAATGACATAATTGTAAGTATTGTCTTAATAAAATTAAATCATTGATTAAAAAGCAAAATTACAGCCTTGTTATTCAAAGAAATGTATTGCAAACATCAACCTTATACTCAAATAGTCCGACTTTTGAAGGTTAATATTTTAACTAAAAATTGGAATCTTAGGCTTAGAAACAAATTCACACTTGGCTCCACATAACACCGAAACACGTTTTTACACAACACCCACGTTTTTAAATTATTGAAACTTAATGTTCACCACCATCATTATTATAACTTAGTTTTTAGCCCTCTGAACACTTTAACACTTTCCACTGAACACCGAAACATGTTTCTGCATTCAACACGCCCGTTTCGACAACCATGTTGGCATCATCAGCAGATTATTAGAACTGTTTTAGTTATGTTGTAGTGTTCGAAATTAAATGAAAGAGTGTTCAAGTGTCAATTAACTTTATTTTAACTTAGTCGAGAAAAATGCTTCAGGAAGCTATGAACACTGAAATCATGGTCACCATAAAACAACTTATCTTTGAAACCGGAAAACCGAGTGGCATGTTGTGCCGTTATTTGTAAATATATTTCAATAAAATAGTTCGAAGTAACTCGGCTGCCATATTTCAAAACACAGTAACTGTTATTTTCAAAGTTTTGAGTAAATTAAAGAAAACTTTAAACATATGGCCCTCGAACTATTAAAGATCTTTAAATACAATTCTAACAGTTTAAACAATAATTTAAAGATTTTTGTGTTTTTTCAAAAAAAAATGCAGTTGCTGTGTTTTGGCATAGATGTTTAACAAAACGTGAGCAGAGTATATAGTAAAAAGCATTGTATCTGCACATAATATTTTCATTTTGATAATTACCACTTGCTGTGACCAAAAATTACCACTTGCTTTGACCACTTACTGTGTTACGAGTAAAACCAACTAACTAAAATATATTTTCCAATTCACAGTAATTGCCACATACTTACTGTGTTATGGGTAAAATTTTGTAAAACATTCTCTTCCGGATGTTGCTTCCAATACACAGTAAGTACAACATACTAGGTTTCGCCTATATTTTACTATTGAAAAATAGCATTTGCTGGGTTTTGGCGTAGAAAACCAAAAATTGTATTGTAGATACTGCTTTTTGCCGAAATATATGTGCGTAACTATGAAATATATTCGTTTTCTAGGTAGTGCAATAGGCGCGGAATAAGCATAGTATCTGCTCGGAGTAAAAAATGAATTTTTGAGTTAAATGTTGGATACTGTGTTTTGAAATGTGGCAGCCGAACTCATATGTGTAGCTTTATGTTGTAAAAAAGGAGTCTCGAAACTCTTCATGCTCTTCCCTCGTCGGATCGGAAAATACCCACCGAGGGGGCATTTCCGCTTAGGACTCTCAATCATTTCTCCTTGTTTGCGAAAATAATCCAAATATAACCCGTAATTAAGTGGACGTCAAACATCCGTCCTCTAATTGATCTGTTTGTTGCATGCAGAGTGTTCATCGATCCCACCTGATATTGAATCAGGCGAGGCTCAACGATATGATTGGCACGCTGAAAGTTTCGCGAGCTGAATTAGACGAGTGTGATTGCTGCTGGTCGATTCCCTCGGTACATACGCCTTTCTCCATAACCCTTTCAGAAAGTGAGATATGTTTGATTCAGCGTGCCCGGCAATCAGAAGTAATAATCTAATAAATTATATACAGTATACAGATCGGTAATAATCTGATAAATTATATAAATCTGATCTGATTGATCTGAAATTATTATAATCTGATAAATTATATACAGTATACAGATATATAATTGCACCTTTACATATTGGCGATACATGTGTAGAAGAGAATAAGTTAAAAGACAACAGTAAGGACAGACAAAGACAGTTAGATGCCACCGTGTTTCACGCTCGTACACGTATAAGAAACGTATGAGACCTGCGCGTGATAGAATGTGAAGAGAGGGGTAGTTGACATGGCCCATCACCGACCGCCTATCGCCGAATTGGTTATTGTTCCCTAGAGTCTAGACAAGAATTCAATTCACACGTGCACATTATAATTTATGGGCGGGGCGTCCCACCTACATAATTTTGTTGCTGCCCTATTGATGTAAACACGAAAGACAGAGAATGACGCTCATAAAAGTTTTAAAATGACATGTCAGTCTGGCAACTAAGGATATAATATTTCTCTGGCAGTTCCCCTTACTTGAAGAGTTTATTCTTTTCTATTTTTAATGCTCGGCGTTGAAATCCTGGACTTTCCAACCCTGTCATTATAACCAGAGGTCGCTATATCCAAACACAATTTACTTACTCAAAAATGGTCTTTATTCATAATAGAAAAAGAGTACACTTAAACATACGAGTAAATGGGTACAAAAAGATGAAACAACAATATGTTTTAATATGTAGGTAGGGTCTTACAAATTGATTCTACAAACTCAACATTGGAGCTAGTTTTAATTAAATTTTAACCAAAAAATCTGTTATTTTAGTTTGTTTTTTGTAAAAGTTTCTTTCGTTAACTTTTTCCAAATGTAGCAAAGCAAATTCTATTTTAGACTCTTTTAGATTTTGATTAAATGTGAAAAAATGTTGAATCGTTTGAATCGCGGAAAATGCATCGTTTATTGAAGATTGAAGGTGGTTTAAAGTCGATTATTTCGTTCATTTCTACATCTTCGTTAAGTTACGGTTACAGGTAAAGTGTGGACCCATTGAGCTAGAGGTAGATTGTCTTCATCCTTATAATTTTGTAGTCGAAGCCAATCTGCTAGTGGTACTTCGTCTTGTGGTGGTACTTTAAAGACTGTATTATACCCTGGTCCATTGGTTGAAGAACTGACGTGGTATTTGGTGGATGAAAAACAAATTTTATAACTTTTAAATTCTGAATACTTGGGAGAGTTGGACAGTTATCCAAAAGCAATAAAATTTTCTTTTTTGTATAATAAGTTTATTGTCCCATAGTGTAATAATTTTTCAAATAATGCTGACGTCATCTAAGCCCTTGGATTATTTTCATATTCAACAGAAAGAATAAAATTTTTTAAACTGAGCTCAATAAAAAGTTTTACTTTTTTTTTAAGTTTCCGACACACCTCTTAAATTTAATTGTGTCTGGCAGCACAAATACCGGTTTCAGATATTCTTCGTCTTGTATTTTTTTAGTTATAGTTAACTCATCACACCCCTTCCAGTACATCTGCTGCAGTTATTTTCAAAAACAGTATTATTTCTTTTTCGAAACTCTCCAATGCTTATCTTGTTGTTATTAGGCATAAAGTCCAGTAGAGGAGTTCTTGAATATAGGGAGTGACCTTTTTTTAACACAAGGGGGAAAACGGTGGCGGGGGGCAGAGCAAAAAAGGGAAGGGACTTTGCTGGTATAACCTCTACGCGGTGTGGGGTTCGGGTGGGGATGCGGAATGGGACCCCCGCGCGGTACCACCAAGATATTATCCGCCGAAACGAGAAAAAAGGGGACAAACCAGCAAAAGAGAAGACAGAGTGACATGGACATCTTTAATAAAAATAAAAAAACATTAACAAATACAATAAAAAATCCCTAGTCTAGTGCCCCTGCCAACATGGCCAACACACAACTCTAGGGGTAGAGGGGCACCGGTGGCTCTACTAATCTAGCGTCAGTGGTAATGACTAAGTGAAAGTTTGAAATTTTCAGAAGTGGCCCTAGTAAAAGCCAGGTACATAAACTATATTTAGGGCCGGATGCTGTTCTGAAGGCCAAACAAAGGTGATACGGGGGATCTTATACCCTTAGTATTTATACCGCAGGTTCACAAATGTGTCTGCAGTGTTGGATATCTGATAGGAGGCTGTCCCCTACTTGTCTAGATTTAAATAGTTCTCTTAATTAAGAAGCAATCTAGGTAAGCCAACCAAATAGGTTTTTACCTAAGCATTCAAAGAAATGATCGGTCTGACGAGCCAGCCAACGAACGACCTATTTGGTTCCTGGTCCTAGACCTGGAAGTCCGGAAGGGGCGGTCCCTGACCAGGGTTCTGAGCCGGGGGGGGGGGGGGGGGGGGGTGGGTTGGTTCCCCCTCCGTGCCCCGGCCCCCGAACGGTGCAGGTGTGCGGGGGGGGGACCGAGGTGTAAGGGAGGGCCGAGGGCGAAAGGACGGAACACAAAAAGGTAAACATGCAGCAATTAGTCATGCAATTATATGCAGTGCATTTAAGTGTGTATAAGCTTTTCCCTACCTTGGTGGGGGGCCAGGTGGTTAACGGTATTTTGCCGAGACAATACTCTAAAATCCACAAAGTCCAAACACAACAAAAGGAGACAAGAGAAAACCGAATATCTGTCCCAACACCGAAAAATCAGTTTTCTCGTGCCGAAAAACCCACCCTTAGGGAATTTTAAGAATACCTGTCTGACAGGCCGACGAGTAAAAGGAACTTTAATCCTACTGTTAGAAAGAGAGGTATAGAGGATGGTTTACACCACTTAGAAGGTAGAGAAAGGATAAGCACACTGGTGCTCTACTGCCTGAAACCAAATTCTGTGCTGATTCACTTCATGCTAAATGAGGTTATTGAGCCGGTCAGTTTGATCCCGTAACAAACCGTCCGAAATTTTAAATTAACAATTTGTGAATATAATATCTTGACGCCCATTTTTTTTAAATACGCCTCTGAAAGCCGTACTTTCAAGATGTTATGCCGTCACAATTCCGAGAATTTCGAAGCAGCAACGCTAAACCATACAGAGCTGGCTGGTGCAAATCTTGGGTCAGCGCAGATGTGGAACAGAAAAAAATGGGTATAAGAGCATAATGTACACAACAAAGAGGAATATATTAACAGCGTTGCCAAGTTGTTGTTCGCCATTATAATTGGGCGCGGTTATAAAATATTTCTGATAAAAGATTCATTTTCGTTGGCGGCCCCCGCGCGTCGTTCAAACGCGCTTAAGTTAAGCGCGCTGGGTAGCAGAGTTTTGTGCGTTTGAACGACGCGTGGACTGTTCCGCCAATGCGCGCTTACGGTGCCGCCCCCGCTATTGCGCATGCGTCAGTTGTCCCTGCCGTCTAAGAACACTGATTCCTACTGATCAGAAGCCACGCCCATGATCGCAAGTAGGTGCATCTCTCATTGAAACATGCATTTCCGCTCCCTTCCACACTCCGTCCGTGAACGAATCGTGGGCTAATCGCTGCTTGTGCCTAAAGCGACAAGTTGGCAACAGCTTAGTTTCTCTCTGTCCTTTTTTTGATATATTATTTTGCCGTTTCTGTTCTGTATTATACTACACTGATATCGACCCAAGCTTTTCTTCACCAGCTCTCTATATACGTTACGTCAAAAAAGGGCTAGTCGCTTAGAAAATGTTATAAAACTGTCCCAAATTATTTTTTTCAAAATCTCAAAAGTCTCGCAAACTGGAAGAGATTTACTTGATTTTTCTAGCCTAACCCGGTCAATATCGTACAGTAAACAATAAACAAAATAAAAATAGAAATGGCATAATTGTTAATTAAGGCTGGCAAAAAAATTCTTCATTAATTACTCGATCATTAATCATAAAGGGATCGAGCTGAATTTTTTTTGTACCTTCATACTATAAATATCAGTCCCTCCAAGAAAGTTGATGATCATAGTTGCCCTACTTTCGAAGTAAAAACATAGGGAAAAAAAACTTTTTTTTCAACTTCAGCAGTCATTTGCAAGTTAACAATGCTTCTTGCACTTCGGAGACTTCGGGTTGGGCTTAAAATTTTGTAAATTCAGTAGGCTACAACTTCTTAAATGCGTATGTTATATAAAATATATGCAAAGGACGGAGATATAAGCGAAAATGTGAAAAAATAGTTTTTTTTCCAAAATCTTCTGACCACCCCCCTTGGTTTCTTTCCAAAAAAATTTTGGGCCGGGAAATTTTTTGGGCCCCCCCCCCCCCCCCCCCCCCCCCTCAAATTTTTTTTTTTGTCGGCCTTTCGTAATTTAAAAAAAACTGTTAATTTAAAAAAATAGCTTTCGGTACAGTCCCCGCGCATTGTCTTGCCGCGCAAGGAGCGTTGGGCGTGGATAAGCGATAATTTGACCCAACATTTCACTACAACTATTTCGTCGTTATATTAGTTTCGTCGTAATATCTCATGTCGTTATAAACGATAGGTTTCACATACAAAAAGGATTATTTCCGGCCGGGACTTTTGAAATTCGTCGCAAAAACCGATATATCGTTATATCAGATGTCGGTATAAACGATATCTACTGTACTTTATACTCCCAGTGAAGTAATTTCGACCAAAAATTAAACAACAATACTTACGATTTGTAATTCGCCAACAAAAAAGGAATTATTAAATTGGTTAATCGGACCGAGCACAAAGGACTCGAAATGTTCGGTAGTGGGAGTCCAACGTAACAATATAAAATTGAAATTAAACTGCTAGAATTACGCTATGGAGGCGGAAGTTTAATTTAGCCGACTCTGGGGCCTGTACGGTTATTATTTTAAATTATTAATAAATATTTCATTATATATACTTAGTACGCTTATTTTATGTTGGACGTTATTTGTTTTTGTAAAGATGTGTATTAGAAACCATTTTTGCAACTTTGTTCCACTGAAACACAAAATTATTTTCCGACCATTTTCATTTTACAGGAATAAATGGTTTTTTATGTTTTATATTGACATACCCAAAAGGTATTTACAACACGTATTTAGATCACATAAGCCTATGTATAGTCCATCCATTCTGAATTGAAAATGATAAATACGCTTGTGGAACAAAAAAAGCGGTGCAACTTTATGATTCCATGGGCGTGTTCGAATAATAACTTTTAGGAATAGGTAATAATAAGTAATTAACGTCGCTTTTATAAAATGACTTTTTTTATTTACATACATACATATATGTAAGTCTTTATTTTTAAATTCATCGTACTCGACCGTTTAGACATTTTCGCTGGTTATATCTGAGGCTACGTTATTTTCATCCGTTTGAAAAGGCCTCCAAAAAGCCATGTTTATGAAAGAGGTATTGATTAAAAATATCGACTTTTTAATGATTGAATTATGACGCAAATAAAATAAAAGTTTTTATAATTCAATCCTTTTAAAAACCCACTTCGGCCGTTATTGTACGCGCACAGAATATAAAGCATCAAAACACTCACAAAAACAATGTTTTTTTTGTATACAGTCGGTCAAAGATAGCGTGGTTATAACCCGTGTTTTACCGCCAACGTAATACAATTGGGTGGATTGGATGTGGTGTCTGGTGACATATTTCCCCCTACCAGAGTAGCGCCAATGAAGTGTAGATTCCGCCCACTTCTTAAGTGACAGGCGCTCGTCAAGGTAACGTGGACCACGATACGGTCTATACAGGTACAGATCAGTATATAAACGCGTATTTAGTTCCATACAAAGTGTTAGTAAACTGATATATCCTTATCCTACCTCGTATAAGTACCTATTTTCAATTTAGAATGGAAATTCTATAATAACCTTATCTTAGTTCAAAATTTCTTAGTTTAAGCGCCAAAGATGGCTCCAAAGTTTTGCTTTTCAAATTGTTGTTTTGTTATAAATTTAAATTAGCTTATGTAATGTCGCTAAAATTTGAGACGTTGACATAGTTTTATGGTACAAAAAAACTAATAATAAAATTACAATGTATGGCATTCCATAGGCGTAGAATTTGTTTCCTTTTTCATATTTATACATTTCAATTTTCTATGCCCCACCATAATCACCATCCAAAATATGATTTGAAAGTCTCTTAGGTATGAACCGAAGAGACATTAGAATGGTGACAGGACTCCTTACAGGCCACTGTCACCTTAAAAGGCACCTCCACATGATAAGGGTCATAGATGATCCTGAATGTAGATGGTGCATGGAGGATGAGGAGACTGCATCTCACATCCTCACAGAATGCCCTGCAATTGCAAGGGTCAGAGAACGGCACTTTGGGAGCTGTGTTCTGAACCCAGAGGATGTTAAGAGTATTCACCCAAGGAAAATATGCGCCTTTGCGAGAGAGGTCGGCATATTTCTAAGTGCATGGGTTTTCCCGCCCACTTTTCTCTTTCATTCATTCATTCAATATAATGTGGGTGCTTCCTTATGAAAGTACTAGAAGTTCCACCAGCCGCCTTTGTAATGCATGTTCTCATATTTGCTAAAACGACAATTTCATCGTCCTAATAATTAAATGAGTATTGAAATTCCGGGTTCATGTAGAAACAAATTTATAACAAATGAAAAATTAGTTAGGTACTACTAAAGTTGACCCAAAAATATCATAAGAATTCAAGAAAGCCCAGTAGGCCACATATATCTCTAAAAATGTAATGGATTAATATCCCTTTAGAATTCGCTGTGTTTTATTAAAATATGAACGGTGATTTTACGTATACTATAGTAAGGATGGTGGACTTTTGAATTTTGATGATTGAATTGATGTTTTTGGTTCAAGTTTAGAAATTTTTTGTTTCTAGGAAAACCAGAGTGGCTCAGTGAGTCAAATGGATACTCCGAAGGTGTCCCTTTAATATGAGTCCAAGAACTTTGTAGAATGGTCTTGAAGAGACAAACAATGCGATGAAAATGGATCTAAAATTGGGTTGTAAGGAAAGTTTCTAGGTCGTCTTAGAAACCTAGAAACCCTAGAAACAATCCAATTTTGGATCATTTTCATCGCATTTTTTATCTTTTCAAGACCACTGTTTGAAAATAATTTAATAGGTATTCTCAGTTTATTGAAAATATCGCCATTTCATTTTTTTAGCGATATCTTTTCATAAAATCGACATACCATCTTCCACCTTGGCTTAGTTTACAAGCCATAATCCTTCCAGAAACAAAAAAATCAATACTGTATTACACAAATTACACAGGTCTACAAAAAAAAAGTTCTGTCTTTGCGATCAGACCCATCATTTCCTGTTTATTTTGATGCACTGAAACCAAATTTGGCAAAAAAAATGTTTTCTACCGCTCCAATTTTTTCTCTCCCACCCCCCATATAACCCCCATAAACTCTTATAGAGGAATTTTTTTTTTAATATCATTTTGATTTTTTTGGGTCGCTGATCACTGATCTGAAGTCGAGAATAAATTTCGACTTAATGACAGCTGTCAACAAGCTGTCAAATTTCACTAAAAAGTAAAAAGTTGATATTAAATGCATATTATTAAGTTTTTTGGGTTGCTGATTACGATTCTGTGGTGAAAAATGATTTTTGACATAATTCATTTTTAATTTCAGAATCGTAATCAGCAACCCAAAAAATTTAATAATATGCATTTAATATCAACTTTTTACTTTTTAGTGAAATTTGACAGCTTGTTGACAGCTGTCATTAAGTCGAAATTTATTATTGACTTCAGATTCGAGATCAGCGACCTAAAAAAATCAAAATAATTTTTTTTTAAATTCTTCAATAAGAGTTTATGGGGGTTATATGGGGGTGGAGAGAAAAATGATGCGGTAGAAAAATTGTTTTGCCAAATTTTGTTTCAGTGCATCAAAATACATAGGAAATGATGGGTCTGATAGCAAAGACAGGACTTTTTTTTGTAGACCCGTGTTATCACAACTTAAGCAACCCAAAAAGTGGATGCATCATGACTTTCTTTGCTGACTTTCGTTGTATCAACCAAAACTGACGCAGTAGCCCTCTGGCAATGACAACGGCGCATTTTTAAACCCCCCATTTTTAAACCCCGCTGTGTAATTCTCCTCGTACCGTGCATAACAAAGACAGTTTAAAGCATGAATTGCGATAACTCTACCGAAGACACTTTATTAATTCGAATTAGGGCACAATTGAGAAAGCGGCACGCGTGACAACTGATAACATAGAATATCTCTCGAATTCTCGCGTATCGTTCGATAACTGAAGGGTTGACCCTGTTAACTCGTAATTAGTCTTTATACAGTCGAATTAAATGCCTCGGCAATAATTATATACGAATCCCATTAGCGTTCATAATTAAATTTCGGGTAGAAATGTACGCCGTCTCAGTTAATTGAACTATAATTTTAAGCGAGTGTAGGTAGTGAGGTTAAGTATGTGTCGGATCCGCCCGGAGGGTGGGAGGTGTTAGCGGAGAGGGTGAGGTAAATTAAACAACGACGCTTACGAGTTTACTCCGCACTTTGACATACCGGAATCTGGTAGTGGAATGAAAACCGCTCCCTAATGAGCATTCATTTCCACATTCCATGTACATCGATTAAATTTCAAAAAACGTATAATACAGACACTGATCTGTATACTGGTATACAGTACGCGTCACCCTAATGCGTACATAGCAGAATGAAGGGGAATTGACAAATTAACTTCTTCGTCGAGTAAACGTCACAACTGCCTAAATATAAGGGGGAAACAAATCGCGATCCAATCGCCAGCGCAGGCGTATGGCAGGCATCCGGTTTGTCGGTAGAGCTGTTTGGGTTCAAATTTGAAATACCATTTTATATTTTACTCTGGTCTAGTGACTGATTAGAAAAGTGCGTTATTACGAGGGTATTGTAGAAGCACTAAATATTCATAAAAATTAAAATGTATATTTATTAGATTGACGGAAGAGTTCAAATAATTAAATGGTATTTTGGTGGTCGGTCTGTAAGGGATATTAACGCCATTTTTAACGAAAAATTTACCAATAGGCTCGTCTAAGTCGGTGATAGCAGTATATTATTGTCTTCTTTGTCTCTTGTTAGACAATTGCAGTTTTTTTACAATTGATTAGGATTTACTTCATGAATTTTATCTTTAAACCGACGAAATATTCGAATCTTAGTTGTCAAATTTTTATATGCTAAACAGATATTTGGAACAGGTCTGCTCTTGGAATATGAACACATCATACCTGTCATCGTAAAATTCTGGATACCTCGACATAGCGTCGGTATTTAGAATTTTACGATAAGGTATGATGTCTTCCTGTTTTATACCAGGAAGACTCTTCTTTCCAGGGTTCCAAATACATATTCCCATAATTCATATTTTGAGACAAGTAAGACTCTAATATTTCGTCAGATTAAATGTAAAATTAATTAACATAAAATCAGCTGTAACAAAACTGCAAGTGTTTAACAAGAGACGAAAAAAGTTGCAAGTAATATTACTTTTTGTATGGGTAAGTCCTTTTAAGTTTCATTTTTCGTGACCACTGACATTACCACACCTAAATACCGTCGTGTAATAGTACGCTTCCTACTACGTTTATTCGAATATTCACTAATGTATTCTGATGTATTTTCTGTGAACTATCGCTTTGCAATAATAGTGATTTGAGACCGCCTCTGCTGCGATCCGCCGGAACTTTGTACGCTGAAGCAGTGAACCGTTCTATCTTGTTTCGCTGTTGTCATATCAACATAATATTCCTATTAGATATTTTAAAATTGTTTCATAGCTGTTTAAAGTAATATTAACTGTTTAAAATTATTTCACAGTAGTTGGGTTGAAAAAAGATAACAGTAACTTTATTATACGATAGGCAACGCAGTCTGAAAATTAAATTGGCTCATATTAATTGATCGTACATGCACTTTTATAAATATATGGTTTTTATAAAGATTTATTATGCAGAGTTACTGGTAGTTCTGGCAACGTTGCTCTTTATATGTCCGCAAAGAGGGGGGGGGCTTGGTTGTAGGTAAGAAAATTCGCCTAACTATGACATAAAAATGTATCATTTAATACGTATTTAATATCCACCTATGTACGCAGTATGGTAACTCTTACTGTATAAGCAGTAGAATAGTCCTCATTCTACCTTTTTCGGCGGATTTCGTCAGTGCAATCAGCTGTTCGTAGTTATAAATATTGTAAACATTGTTTTTAAATGTAAAAGGCAAATATGACCATACGACAACTTGAAAAAAAACAAAAAAAAATGAAAAACAGCAATGGTTGAGTGCGCTTATTGCTTTATTGGATCGTGAAAAAGTCAGGACGGACATTTTATAGGTGAGGACAATTTATTCATGGAAACACGCGCATTAAGTTGATTAAGTTCATCAGCCCTAAGTAGAAGGTTATAACAGCAAAAAAAGTTTTTGAAATTTGTGGGCAATTAAAAAAGTGTGTTCTCCACCAGAAAATCTTCGATGCGGCTTGTAATTTTTTTTCACAATTATCAAGTGCACATATTTTTTTATGCTTGCTTAAAGATAGAGCTATTTTAATATCTCAAAAACGAAATGCTGCTGTGGTGAAATAACAATCTAAATTATCATAACTTTTACAGATTATGTAAATACTTACTCAGAAATCCTTTGTATTTACTTGGCGATTATGAAAAAAATATTTCGCAAATGTTTTGCAAGCCGTTTTCCGAGATCTTCTGGTGAGTCACACTTTGATTTGAAATTTTTACTGCAGCTTTTTCTAGTAATCACATTCTAAAATATAATGCGGGTCCGTCCCATGATCTGTTATGAAAATACGAAAACTTCAAATTCCACCAGCCGCTACCGCGACACTATAAAGATAATTGAACGTCCTGTTTACATTGAGGAATGATACAATAATGAATTTTTGTATCGTTTCAGGTTCCCAACAAACGTCAGAACAATATTAAATGAGAAAGAAATAAAAATTCCTCATTTCTGTTTTTCATTTTGCGGCATAACAAAAAAGCTTATAAAAATTTATCTTCAAATATCATGTGGAAATTACAGTCATACTTCGCTAGCTCCAGAATCCAGAAAATGTTTTATTGGTGGAATATTATTTATACCTATATTTTTAAAGTGAGGCATGCATTTGCACAGCCCTCATTTGTAGTTGGAATATTGCACTTCTAAGAAAGACTCTTAATTTGACGGAAGACGACATGTGAGGGATCAAAAAGACAAGTAAAAACGTAGTAATAATATATGTACCGACTCTCCTCATTACTTGAGCATACGTTGCCACGACCAGTAGTCTTTCTACATTCCTTCTCGTTAAACATGAGCGATTTGGCCTGTACATATGGTTGTAGAAGGAAAATGATCGTTCCACATCTACTGAAGTTAAAGGTTCAAATTCACAATAGTTCATATGGACAGAGGATGACACACCACGTACATTATTTTCACGAATTTCACACAGTTGTTTGTATCATTAACATTTGTTTATTGTCACTAACATCAGTAAATAATGTACTGATGTTACATTTACAGAGGACAATGTACGTGTTACTATTATTTCTATACGTTTAGACGTTGTTTGTAAAACCCGTTTACTAGCTGTCAATATCGGTGGCAAAATATCTGAAACACCTAAAATTCGTATCAGAACATTAACGACCTTATTACCGCGAAAATCTGTTGTTTGTTGTTGAAAATTTATTGCATATGTCTTCTTTGACATTTCCCACGACACGTTGATATATTTTCTGTAAATATGTTTTGCGCAACGTATCACTAGCAGGCAATGGAAAATCGGATACATATTTGACAAAAATACGTGTAAAGTAAATATTGTCGACCACGTTCCGCGAAAGCCTACACGCGCAAAACATTATGGACAAATGAAACCGAAATTCCTCTTTTGTAACAGTGCCAGGTGTAATTTTTTTAGGGATATTCGAATATAAATCTCTTTTACACTCGGCGATCACGAAATATATATTGACGAGTCTATTCACAAATGGTAATGACTACCATTATTGCAGAAATCCATACAGAATCAGGTAATATGTAAACACAGTACACGAACTCACGAGCTAGTCACTCGCGACAAAAAATTATTTTCAATGCGGCGGTCGATCCGTTTACATTGGCAGCTGGCAAACTAAAGGGACACCTGTCATAATCGGAATAGCTTACGGAGAAACTGTATTACGGCATCCTGGGTTATCGCGCGGGAATTCGTTGAGGACGGCATTCTACACAAGGTCAGTGGCGTGGGTATACAGGGACAAGAAATATGCACTTAAAAAATACGGTTTATACTTTAATTATCATAGAGTTGTAAAGTGCAAGTGACAGCATACTTTTCCGGACCCTATTCATCATTAAGACATCTAGTATTTCTGGGCATGTAGCATATATTTTTCACTTAAATTAACTGAATTCGATCTTGTTAATGTCCGCGAATACTTGGCTGCATTAAATAAGCAATGAAAAACGTCTTCTGATACACGAAACGGTAATACTTTGACATTCTGTCCTCATTTACTTATCTCTAACCAAATTATACTTGAGTTTCTCTTCGCATACTCAATTTAGCTAGTCAAATTGAGTGTGAGACGCTATACAGCACATATTCACCTTTATTCAGTCGTCGCACGTAGCGAAGGAAATTCATGCAACTCTTGATAAGATAACTCGCTGACTCGACCTTCTTGCCGAGCTTTTCATCGTTTGATGAAATAACGAGTCCCAGCGGGGCGTCTGCGTATCATAAAAACGACCTGTCATTATACCTGAAGAGTATTTGGATTTGAACGAGCACGTTCGTATGTACAGAGAGCGCCAAAAGTAATGCACCAATTCAATAAAACCAAAACAAGTAAAACACCAGAAACAGGTTAAATTTTAATTATAATGGGCATATTTTGACTGCTATGTCACCTGTCGATCGTCAACGGTTTTCGAGAGTTGACGTCATCCTCAATTGTTTCAAATGGTAATCTTGTATTTTTTGGTGTTGTTTTGATAAAGCTAGTTTTGCTTAAAACGACTGCATACAAATTATATGCAAACATAATAATAATATGCAAAAAACAGGTTTTCGTATTGCCAGCCATTAACTTCTTGACAATAGTCAATATCTATAAATTGACTGAGTAGATACCTACGAGGGTGAGTCAAATATGAACCGGAATTTCTTTCATGTGGCTGCTAAGGCGTAGGGAGGAGGCTACTACTGCTGGGCGTGGTAGGCGAGGATGTTACGTGACTTCCTGTACTCCAGTCAGTTCCGGTCTCTTCGTTCTTCAGTTGGCATCTTAATCAGTCAGCAACAGATTATTATAAAATTGTTCAGTTGAAGGCGTCAAACTAGGCGAAATCGTTCGAAGACTTGAACCACAGTTTGGGAAGACTTGTCTGAATGTACGAATGGCACAAACAATTCTTGGAAGGACGAACACATGTTGAACTTCATGTCCGTCTCCTCGAGCCAGTGTGAATGAGCGAAACATTGCCACTATTCGACGCCTTCTGGAGGATGACCGCCGCTTAACGGTTGCTGAAATTGCAGCTCAGATCGGGATAAGCTTCGGGAGTCGTTACAGATGGACTGGGGGAAAATTTCGAAAATAGTTTCGAAAAATTTCGGGAAAGGACACGAGTTTCAGCACTAGGAGATGAGAAATGTGATTCTGTTTCACGACAATACCCGCCCCCACAGATCCAATTTGACACGCGAAAAATTGGAGGAAGCTCATTGGACAACACTGGAACACACTTGTTCTGAATGATCCCCATGCCGATTCTCACATGTTTGAGTCACTGAAAGAAGCACTAGGATTTGAGCGTTGGTGTCGAGGATTTCGTGCGCAACTGGCTGGAAACACGCCGCCGTTCTTTTTATGATGATAACACAAAACAACCTCCAATTCGTTGGGGAAAATGTATAACAAAA
The DNA here is from genome assembly GCA_029963805.1 of Aromia moschata. Lineage (NCBI taxonomy): Eukaryota > Metazoa > Arthropoda > Insecta > Coleoptera > Cerambycidae > Aromia > Aromia moschata. The sequence continues at coordinate 20,587 of JAPWTK010001335.1, forward strand.
ACAAGAGATTATGTAGAAACATATTTTGTATTCTCGTGTTTGTATATTGTACCAATAAATTTAAAAAATGAAAATTCCGGTTCATATTTGACTTACCCTCGTACATTGTGAATTACTTCTTCCCTAATTTCTCCAATTTCCCACCTTATTATGTTCTTTAAATCCTTTAAATTTTGTGGCCAGGTGATAAATACTTTTGCCTTCAAATATCCACAAAGAAAACAGCCCAGCTTTATTTGTTTTTTTTTTTTTAGAAACCTGCTTATGTCCTATTGAGCTATTAATATCATCCAAAATACAGTACCTGGTAACATTAGCTGACCTACTTAAATTCTCCTTTCATCTCTCGAACGAAGCCGCATCATAACTAATTGCTTAGCGAATTAACTGAGAAGCCCAAGATTTAGGTATACTTGTATACAGTGAGGACATAAAGTTTGAAATAAATTCAAGGTCTTCTTTTCGGGAGTTTTTCCAAAAAAATGCTCGGACTGATAAACTTTGTTTTTAAAAAGACAACCGCGCTATTTTTCGATAAATGTTATTTTCATATGGTCATTTGTTTTATAGCCATTATGTCTAGATATTTTTTAGAAGTGTAAACAAATTGAACTTGAGAATTCGACATCCAGATATTCAGGCTAAGTAAAATGTTAATCAAATAGATCAAATACCAGAATTTTCCACAATAAAATACATATTTTTATCGCTTATTACAATATAAAATATAATAAAAAATGACGGCAAAAATCAGCATCAGAAAGGTTTAACTCATGTTTCTGAATACCAACCATGAATTTTAAAGATACTTAATCCCTCTACTGACACTGTTTTATCCGAATTAAGATGTTTTTCACCCTCCCATATTCTTGTTATTTGATTAACATATCAAATAGCTTGAAACGATAATTGTAATGTCAAATATTTCGAAAAATTTGTTCCTCACCTATCCCCTTCTTAACATACCTATATACTGGATATATATTTTTTCAAAGCCGTAGAAAAAATGTATGTCCTTTAAAACAATGTTTGACGACGACATTGCGCAAAAACAAAAGACAATCTAGCACTTTTCGAAAAGTGTGCCCTTTTGAAATAAAAATCTTCGCGTCCGAGCATTTTTTGTAAAATGGTTCGCAAAAAAGGGGTGTCGAATTTATTCCAAACTTTAGGTCTCGTCGTATATTGTTTTCTGTTTCGTTTGGAATTGTGTTTATTGTTTTCTTTTATTGTCCTGTGTGTGGGTTTGATTAGACAACGTGGGTTTGCGTTTCTATTATATCGAGTATACACCATAGGAAAGTGGAAGATTTCAAAGCCGAGCATTAATAAATAAGAAAAGAATAAACTCTTCAAATAAAGGGAACTGACAGAGAAATATTATATCCTTAGTTGCCAGACTGATATGTTGTTTTAAATCTGTTCTAATTTATTCTCTGTCTCTTCTTCTCTTTTATTGTCTGTCTCTGTGTTTACATCAATAGGGGAACCAATAAAATTATGTAGGCGGGACAGCCCGCCCATAAATTATAATGCGCACGCGTGAATTGCATTCTTAAGTACAATAACCGAAATAAGGAATCAGTTTAGCCGTGTCTGCGTATATAGAATGTGTGGTTTCAACAAGACGGCTGCCCGGCCTACAACAGCCGACAAGTAACAAATTTCTTGGAAGCCACAGTTCCTGGGCGACTTATTAGTACTACGGGTACAATTAAATGGCCACCCAGATCCCCCGATTTATCGCCCAACGACTTCTCCCTTTGGGGATATTTAAAACAAACTATTTACGGACATGAACATGAAAGACCACGAAATTTAAATGATTTACGGGCCAGAATTGTACAAGTCCTAAATAATATTTCCCCTGAAGTATTAGAACGCGTAAGAACTAAGTTTTACGATAGACTAGGTTTTTGCGAAGCACAAAGGGGGCGACATTTTTGAACCACTTATTCAATAGGCATTTTTTTTCTTTCATATTATAACCGGGTTGATTTTTATTTATTTTATTTATTTATATATTTTTATTTTTTTTATTTTTTATAGAACTTCAATTTTAATTTCTTGCAGACCGGTTAATTAAGGAATACAAATATTTGAAAATAAATACAATTATGTTCGTACACTTCTTTTAAGTGTATGGGATAATTGTAAAAGTCAGAATTACGTAAGAATTTCGTTTCATACGGCTAAGTCGATGTGCACGCCGTGCGCTGCGAAAAAATACCCTGAGTTCCACTCCACTCAAATTCAACGAAAGGCGTGTAGGCAATATCCCGCCCCACAACCTGTTAGGTTTATACGTTTCTAATAGGTACGCACAAGCGTGAACCACTGTAGCATCTAACTGTCTTTATCTGTCCTTACTGGTGTCTTATAACTTATTCTCTTCTACACATGTATCGCCAAATGTAATGGTGCAATTTCCGACCCTAGTATAACATAAATACGCGTTTTCCTTCGTAGGTCATGTACAGGGTGATCGATTTATCATAGGAAGTGAGTTTTTTCGCGGAAGCTAAAATAAATTTTTGTGAACGACAAATAACTTTTACTCACTCACTCAAAGTTAAGGAAAAAGAAAAAATATGCCTTAAAGACGCTAAGCGTCGCGACGCCTAAAAATTTTTTTTTTCAACAATATACTTTTTTTACATTACTATTATAAAGATATATTAATTAATTACAATTTTTTGTATCTTGAATATTTAAAAAGTTATGGTAGATTTATTATTTAGTGCCCTATCTGTTTTTCTTGTAAACTGCTAGCTAAATGAATATAATTTCTGTATAAGAATGTATCAGTTTACTTTTGCTTTTACTAAATATTACGGACGGAAATAAAAAATATACCTTAATGATGCTAAGCATCGCGATGCCGAAATTTTTTGTAGGAAAATACCTACCTGTTTTTCTTATCCTTTCGTTATTTCAAAAGTTATGACCAATTTCCCGATGAATTACTTTATGGTTAATATTTCAACATAATTTTTCATTTATCATATAAAAAAAAATCCCCCCCCCCCTTTTTTTCCTTTTTTTTTTTATACTTTTTTTTTTTTAGATCTTTAAAATACGAATTTTGATGGGTTTTTTTAATAGTAATGATTCAGAGGAAGGTATATGTATAATATGTAATTAGTAGAGAAACTTATTTAGAGGTTTTTAGTTAAACCTGGCGAAGCCGGGTGGGTCGCTAATAATACATAAGTAAATATATTTTTATTTACAACAAAAAAATATATGTATTAAACCTAGGTTTTGATATCTGAAATATTCTATAATTTATAATAAACAAATGTCTTTAGATATCTCAACAATAAATAATATACATACAAATGCTACTTAATGCACAAATGAGTAAATAAAATACAACAACAACCAGAAAAATTAAAAATTAATTATTTAATATATGTTCAATATGCACCATTGTTATTTAAACACAACTCGTAACGTTTTCTTAGTTAATCAGAAGTTACATTTCTGAAAATATTTCCACCTAATTTGGTACAGACAACACTAATTTTTTTGCCTCAAATCAAAACACAAATTGTTTTGTGCACAGGCCGTTTGTCTTTATTCGAATTCAAAGAATAATAACAATTACTTTAATAAATAGGTATGTATTTACTTAAAGTTAAGCCAAAAACTGTTCTTCAGACATACTTTCACAATTAAATCCTGGGAGTTTTGAAAGTTAAATATGGTTTATTTATTACTCAGTTCTTATTTGCATTAGAAGAAGTCCTCAATTGTATGAAATTTAGAAGTGGAATATTTTTAAGTGGATGTTTTAGTAGACTAAATAATTATTATTAAAAAAAAGCGCGATTATTAAAAAAAAAACGAGGCGTTGCGATGCTTAGCATCGTTTTCTGTTAACATCGTTAGCAAGATATTTTTTATTTACTTATTAAAAGGCAGAAGTTTAGTTTTCTAAACCTTGGTTTAAGAAACTAAATTTAGTTTAGTTTAGTTTATTTGTCTTTAGGAAAGTAAATTGATATACTCTACAGAAATGATATTCATTTATATAGCGTCGTTAAGACATGTTTTTTTATTTTTTTTCCTTAATTTGGAGTGAAGGTGAGTAAAAAGTGATTTTCCGTAAACAAAAATTAATTTGGCATATCATAATTAATAATTAATCAGCCGCTTCCTAGAAATACTCACTTTCTATGATAAATCGATCACACTGTACGTTTGGGTGTTTCACTGTTTCTTATAGATGGCTCGGTTTAATTTTCCAACCAATTCCAAAAAATGAGTTTTAGTGAATAAAGATGAAAAAATCCGAATATTGGGAAGATGTAATATCATAGTGACTAATTAACAATATTAACTCTTAATATCAGTGCCATCAATATTTTACATCAATTAGCTTAAGTAGAGAATAATTTACAATATTTAACTACTACATTTGTTGCTGATCTAAAGTCCTTTTTTTGTCATTTCGTCTACATCTTTATATTTTACTATTAAATCTCCAGTCTCTTTCAGTCTCCATTCTACTCCATTTTTTTGCACTGGCATATTAAATTCTTATGCAAATGAAACTAAGATAATTCAAACCCCGTACAAATTAAATATTAATATTATATCCAAAAATAGCTGAATTGAGTTTTAAAGCATTAAAATATATTTCATTTCAAGCCTAAAATCTCGACACTCTGGACTTTTCTGGACATTTGCCTCCATATTTTATCATTACTCCTATTTTTAAACCCTCTTTTCGTGAAAGTAACCACAGACTTTAATAAGGTAAAAAGATCCTAGTAAGCTCACATTTTCCTCTTCATCGCGGATTATCATTCGTTTATTTAATGTGTTTACTCCAAGCTTTACTACAATGTCATGTTTTATTAATGACTCACGTGGTATGCACTTAGCGAGACTGGGACGTCAGACGGACAGATAATGAACTGAATATTAATTTATTACAAAATGTCACTGCATTTTAAGGCAAATGAACTGCTCTAGGGAACGAGTTTATGCATAATTTAATGATTTGTTGAAAATGAGGCGTATACTGAAATATGACTGTGATGTGAATTAATTTTCTTAAGATCTCGAAAAAGAATTTGAGGTTTAAAATTAACTGAAATTAAATGACTGCGAAATTAACTTATGCCTACCCTTGTAGAAAATATTCCCAACGAAAATATATGGTTAAAGTATAATGTTGCATTTTGCACGTACTGTTCGCGAGTTTTTAAACAACTGCTTTGCCAGAAGGTAGATTGGTAAACAAGGGCAGATAGAGTAACCCTCAAAGTTTCCAGATCTGTCACTACTTAATTGATGAGAAGATGAATGAGTAAAAGGTGACTTGGTGCAACAACGATACAAAAAGGACAAGTAGTTAAGGAAGGGAAAGTGGAAAAATAAATTGAGGTCAATGAGTTTAAAGGGGGTCGGTTTTTAAGAGACAAGTTTAAGAGGACAATTAGGAAAAATGGAGGTGAAAGTATAAGGAGGATGAAGTAATGAGTAACAAGAATGTTACTTGATGCAACCAGACAAATAGTTAATGGGAAAAAGGAGGACAAATGGAAGTTAAGAAGACTAATGAGGACCATCATCTCGTGGATAAGCAAGGGTAAGGAGCGTAATGATGTTAAAGGGAAGAAGGTTAAGGAGGATAAAAGAGGACAATGGGAACAAGGACAGTAAAAGGACAAAGGAAGACAGAAAGAGAACAAAAGGGGGACAAAGGTATGAGAAAAGGAATACAAAGAGAGGACAAATGGAGGACTATTAAAAAAAATGTCAAACTCTTTATGCAAAATTTAAAATAAAAAAATCGTATAAAAGTATAAAATGCAAAAATCCAAACAAGCAATATTTTAGGTATGTTAATTTAGGTTAATATGTCACTGTGCAATTGTTTTAATTGTACTCTTTATTATTTCCACATCCCCATGGTATATCTTAATAACCGAATATCACACTTTTAAAAAACACAATCGAATGCTTTTATCAAGTTACTATAATTCAATGTTGAAAAATAATTCAAAGTAATGACTCTTTAGGCAGCTGTTTTTTTTTTAAATGACATACGTACATAATATGTCGCAACCTGTTAAAGCAAATATAGACGTTATATATTTTTGAAAAAGGGTGTTCTATAAAAAAGAAAAACAAACAAAACACAACTTTGATTCAGTTTCATTGTTTCTAATGTTCAATTGAACATCAAAACTATGAACTGAGGCACTTTTTTCTAATTTCAGTAACAAACTCGCAATATTTTGTATAATTATGGAAACTATCCCCATCTGATACTTTCTTCCGCACACTTTCTTGTAATGTTTTACCAAATTTGTGGTGAAGTTTATCAGTCCAAGGAATAATCTACGCAAGAGGCCCATTCCAGTAATCTTAATGGTTTCAGATATGGGGCAGTTAACATTTTCCGACGCATAATTGAATTCCGTGGATTACGTTTGATTTAGAAAATCCTCTTCTAAAGGGGATGCTCGCCTGTTTCATAAACGATTAACCGTGCCTTTGTGCGAAAATAGAATGGCGTTATCGAGTATAACTTTCGCTCCTAATGGCCCGGGTGACGAATATATTCGAACGAGTAGGCAGGTTTAGTCAATAAAATTACGGGGTGAAATTTATTCAAAAAGTCAATAAACGGCCGGTGTTAAGGGGGGTTGTCTTCTCAGACGACTTTAAATATCGTCGAAATCTTGACGATCGAAATGAATCGATAAAATCGAAATGTCGAATCTTGGTTTCTTGCATTTCTCGTAATGTTTAGTCCAGACAACGTGCCGTGAAATTAATTTTTTGATATTCAAAAATTTTGAAAAGTTACGAAGCCGAAACGAATGTGTGTAATCAACGCAACGCGAAGCGTTTCAACCCTTTGGAGAGTAGGGTTAGGGACAAAAATAGAGGTAAGGAACTCAGTTGGGATTTTTTCAAGATGATGAATGGATGGCCCTTGAATAGCAGATTAATCGTAAGCATTGTATCGTAATTGTTCTCAAGCATCCAAGTCCCAAGCGTTAAACACGTTTTAAATTTGTGTGGAGTAGACGAGCCCCTTAAGTTAAATATTTGGTAGCTCCATATAGCACGAGATCAACATTCTATTTTAGACATTGGTTACACATGCGTAAGGAATAAAAGGTGTCATACGCTACACTACACCACCATATCCATTTATTTCGGGGTCGGTGAGTTCGAATCAGGTGTCCGTTTAACACCATCATGTTATAATTCGTCCCTAACGATGTAAAGTTTTCACGTCCACTCATTGTTGATTTGTCAAAAATTCACAAGCAATTTTGGATTTGGCTTTATTGACAACAAAAGTACAATTAAAAGCCGACGTTTCAGTGGCCTATCGGCTATCCCCATCTTCAGGGCTGCAGGAATCAGTAAAATAAATAAAGTACATAAATAAGCATGTAGATCTTGATCTTGAAAATGGTGGTAATTGACCACCAAAATTTCAACCTTTAATTGTAACTGTTGTTGTCGGTAAAACTTCATCCCTAACCAAAAAAAATTTAAGAATTGCAAAAGAAACGTTTCTAAGTTGATAAATGAAGCCTAGCTTATCTATGTAAAGGGTGGGCCATCTATTGGTTTCTTTTTAAACTGAGTGTTATTTCTACATTGCCGACACTGACGCGCTTGCCGTTTGACATATATGTGGTGTCTAACGTCCGCTGCAAGACATGGATCGTTTTACCCTTGAACAACGTTGGGAAATATTGAAAAATTATTTCCAAAGTGCTGTGTTGCAGAACCAGTGAGAAAATTGAGAACAATTTTTGGTCTAAATGAAGCTCCGTCAGCGCCTGGTGTAAGAAAGTTCTTAGGAAAGTACGTGAAACTGACATGCTTGTGGATAACAGAAGTCATCCACGTGCTTGTTCGGTGCGCACAACTGAAAGAATTGCTGTTGTTGCCCAAAGTATGCGTGAAAACCAAGAAATTCAACTCGTCACAGAGCACAACAACATAATGTCAATCGCACTTCTTTGAGGAGAATATTGCATAAAGACCTCGGATTATTTGCTTACAAGTTGCAACTTACTCAAGAGAAAGGAAAATGACCATCCATTTCGTTTTCGCTTCTCTCCGTGTGGGTTTTAAATGAGTTTGAAAATGACGCCGATTTCAATCGTAAAATCATTTTTTCGGACGAAGCTCATTTTCATCTTGGAGGACATGCTAATAAACAGAACTATAGAAGTTGGGGCTTCGAATATCCACACGTAGTCATAGAGAAGCCAACTAATCCTGCAAGAGTGACTGTTTGGTGTGTGTGTTAGAGTGGTGGCATCATTGGTCCGCACTTCTTTCAAAATGAAGATGGTAACAGCGTTACAGTAAATGGAATGCCTTACAAACATGTATTTTTTGTGGCAGCGATTGGACGATTTGGACTTAGACGAGCTTTGGTTCCAGCAGGATGGAGCAACGTGTCACACAAGCCGTGAAACAATCGATCTTTTGCACATTAAATTCGGTAACTGTGTCATCAGCCGTTGTGGAGACATTAATTGGCCATCGCGTAGCTACGATTTAAGACCGTTGGACTATTTTTTATTGGGACATGTTAAGGACCGTCGTTACTCCAACGATCCACAAACAATTGACGCACTGAAGGAAAACATAAATCGAGTTATTCGTGCAATAGAGCCACAAATAATCGAAAATGTACTGCAAAATTGGGTGACAAAATGAACTATTGCAAGCCAGCAGCGGCGGCCATTTAACTGAAATTGTTTTTCATAAATAATGGGAAGGCATACTTTCTTGAATAAAGCAACAATCATTTAAAAATATTCAACGATGTAGTTAATAGCAATTTTAAAAAGAAACCATCTGATGGCCCACGCTATACAAATATAAATCAATATCTAAATACAAAAAAAAGAAGGCAAAAAGGCGACATTCACTTAATTTTTTTTAATCTGCTAACTTGCTAATATAACCGATTTTGTATATTTGAAACAGAGTTGCCAATGGTGCGCACTTAATTTTGATCAAGCTTTATATTTCTCTTACACTATAGACAGTTTTTCCGTTTTTAAAGTTTTATTATAAAGAACGCGATCCATTGTTAGAATATCCGTTTGTTAATAATTAACAAACATAGATACATAACAGAGATGGATACATAAGAATTATTCTTATGTAACTATAATACTTATCATTCGCATAATTCTATTTTTCTCGTCTCTGTCTTCTCATGCCAACGTCTCCGAAATTTCTAAATATTTTATGACAAACCCCCGATAAACCGCCAAATGTAATATTCTAAATTGACTGCAACAAGGAACTCAAATAGGGATATATCCTGAAGGAAAAGGTCGCCTAATACCCTCGTTGCGGTGACATGAATAAACCCTAAAAAAATAACTCCGGGCAAAACCTACTTTATACCGGATTTGCGGTACTTTGAAAAATACATTTTCAGAGTTTTAGAGTATAGCTTCGAAATCCTATACCAGAAGATTAGTACTGACCAATTATGTACATGAACAGTAAAACACGTTTTCTGTACTAATGATCAAGAAATGATAAACAGATTTGCTAACAAGCTTAAATTCAATATTCACAATCGTCAAAAGGTTTTTTTTTTATACTGATTGACTAAATTACTATTTTCAATAATATCACGGTAGAATAGGCAGTCGATTACTTTTAATTAGCTTTGGATTGAATACATAAAGTACACCATCATGTTTAAAAATGCATTTTTTTGTGCCCTAGATTTTTTCTAGTTCTGCCTACGAACATTCTTACACAAACCTGTCAAGTTATCAATACGTGTTCTCTCGCAAAAATTCCATAATACATAATGTTGAAAAAAGAGTTTACAGATTAATAAATACTTTGTAGGTATATACAGTAGGTACAGATATTAAGGGATATAAAAAAATCACAAATTTTTAGGTGATTTCCAAAGAGCTGTAACTTGGGGAAAAATGGCCGTTAAATAAAAAGGAAATTGAAGCTCCAAGTTTCTAGTTTTTGGGAAAAATGTTTCTGTTCTTCTGTTTAACATTTTTTCAGCGGTAGCAGTTTTTCAGTAATTAGGTATAAGAAGACCATAAAAAATCGAAATTTTTGCTTGTCTTTTAAAGGTTCCACGGCCATCAATAATATTTTTTAGATAAATTCATCATAAAGGTCGTTTAGAAAATTTAATTCTCTTTAATTTAACCTATTTTTGAGCCCTATATCAGAAAATTTAAGTAGGGTTTTGAAAACTGCTAAATATTCTTTATAGGTACGTAGTAATGATTGTTTTTTCTAAAATAAAAAACTCAAAACGAAATTGTTGATTGAAAAAGGGGTAAAAAATTTAATAATTAGGGATAGTTGCATAACTTTGCAAATAATGGATAGACTAAGGATATTGACTGCAACTTTTCAACATTGAAGTACCCCAAAGAAACTCTAATTTTTTGTGTTTTTTTGTTTTTCTCTAATCTCTGTTTTTTTTCATAATGCTCGGAATGATTGAAATTGTCGTTGGTGGAATATCAATGTGGGATCGACTTTTCACTTTTTGTTAATTTTTTTAAGTTAAAAAGGTTTTTTAGCAATACTCCAAATTTGCATTATCAAAAAACATTAACTATTGTAAAAAAAAATGAAAAGAAATCTTTTTATGAAACAAATTTTTTTTCTTTTTTCAATTTTTTTTAGCATGTAGTCAATGTTTCACAATTGTAAAAAAATCAATAGGTGTAGTTTATAATTTATTCCATATAATCTATAATTTTTTGATATGAATCCCACCGATGAATCACTTTCGTTAAAAAAGCTTTCCTTAAAGCTTGAATTTAACTTCCAATGTCAATCTTGATGTCAATCGTTTACAAATCTTTCATTAACAAAAAAGTTGTTATCCTCAAACCGATTGAGATGAAATGTTGCATACACGTTTAGTTTGGATGGCAATGCATGGTTAGCTAAGTTATGTCATTCTAAATTCAAAATGGCGGACGGTGTAAGATGGCGGAATAGTTATTTTTTGCACACTCCCGTGAAAAGGTTATAAGTAAATCTCGTGACAAACTAATAATATAATATGAATTTGTGTAAATGCAATATGGCGGACCAATTGATGGCGGACTGGTTTTTGTGTATTCAATATTAAAGTTTACTCTAAATCTAATATTAGAGCATTTAAATAAAAGTTTGTTAAAAAAATTGATTTATTATTAATTTATATTTTAAAGAACTTGTCACGAGATTTATGTGATATAACAAGAATGTAATTATGATTGACCAGACAAAAAAAAAAGTAACGATTTTGTTAAGATCGGTAAATACATGGTACAAGTAAATCTTTTTTCCAACTTTTATACAATAATTGTTTTGTAATGAAATATGGGTTATTGCTAAAAAACTGGACGTTTTCCACGAAACACCGAACTACTAGATTGTTCACGTACAGATTTCCAACAAGACTTAGTACAAGATTAAAAGAAAGTAGTAAAGCAGTTTTAACTATGTCATGGTTTGTTTGGGATACTTTATGGTCGAAAAGTTACAGTCAATATCATAAGTCTATCCATTATTTACAAAGTTTTGTCAAGTTATGCAAATATCCCTAATTATGCATTTTTTCAATCAACAATTTCGTTTGGATTTTTTTTTTTCAAAAAAAAAACAATCACTACCACTTGTAAAGGATATTTTGCAGATTTCAAAACCCTACTTGAATTTTCTGTACATTCATTATATCCCGAGTAATTGATTATCAAAGTCAACAATTACTTTTTTGCTTTGAACGACGATAACTCATCGAAAAATCATCGTACAGGGCTAATAAATAGATCAAATTAAAGAGAATTTAATTATATAAACGACCATTATGATGAAATTACCGATAAAAATTTATTGTGGTCAGTGGACCTTTAAGCAAGCAAAAATTTAGAAAACAATTTTTTTCGTTGATTATCTTATGACTCAAAAACTGCTGAAGCTACAAAATTTTCTCCTCAAGATCCAAAAACTAGAAACCAAGAGCTTCAATTTTCTTTTTTTTTTTCTTCTCCTTACGACTGTTTTCCCCAAGTAGCAGCTCTTTGAAAATTACATAAAAATTTAGTATTTTTTATATAACTTAATTTCTGCGCCTAGTGTATGTATACAAAAAAAAAACTACAACGTGATTCTACAGCCGTGTGAGATAATTTGCCTCTATTCCAGGCACTATATTCTAATCTCGTCATAAATTTTGTGGCTAACGTTCACTGTTTGTACTCACTCACCCGCTGTGCAAACTGGCCGACCTTACCCTCTGTGTTTTCGGAAATGAACGGAATGGAGACTGATGACGGTAAAGATCGATACTCAGATAGTCCTCAAACCTGAAACAATTAACCGACATCAAAGAAGTTTTCCAATTGTTCCTCCATTGGAGATTCGAATCTGAGGAGTTGGAAACGAATAAAATGAAATATTGACGAGTGCTCAATCTTAAGCTATAAAAGGTTCAGTATTTAAACGTTTTCAGTATACCGGATAGAATAAAACTCGTATTACAATTTATCACTCCATTATATACAATATACACTATCCACAAACAAGCCAATCCCTACCCCCCCTGAAACGGCCTTATAACGCCATTACAAATAAAAAAAGGGCCTTTGTTAAGTGAAAAGTCAGGGACCTGAAAAGTAAAAGAGAGAAGTAAGTTTCTTAAAAGAGCCTTAAATTTACGTTTTCTTTAAAAAAGCTGATTGTCCACCAAGAAGTGAATAACCGGAAATTCTTTACCTTACATACCCGTAGAATTTCCTTTTTAAGGATTCCTCTATTAAAAAATAATTGGTAATAAGAGTCTTTTTTCTTTTGTTAAATAAAAATGTTCGTAATTTTGCTGTTGCTTCTATTAAAAAAAATTTATTTCCCGATTTAATTCAAGGGTTTCTATGGTATGTGGAAATAAATAATTTTAAATTAAAAATAAAAAAAATAAAATTAATTAATATCTAAAAAATTTGTCACATTTGACTCAATTTGTAATTGAGAAAACTATATTCTATGTCACTTATTTAACGTCAATAAAACATATAATGGGCCTAAAAAGAAATTTTAAAATAAAGTGGATTTAGTTCTTCAGGTTGGGCGTAAGTGCCTTTGAATAAAAAAATAAAATCTAACAAAAGGAGTCTTACAAAGTCCTTTTTTAATGTGATGGACGCCTATTTTCGGAAATGTATCATTAATGCCTAAATATCACAACTGTTTCAAAACTATTAACAACAGATTCATACAACTTACTGCAATAATGCGTTTTATGCATGATCACTTTTCTTTAAACATCATTTCTTGATCAAATTACTAAAATGACACTTTACGCCCTCTTTGCCAAATCAACGACGATATAATCCACTATATGATGGTATTCATTAAAGGTTTTTTTATTCTAAAAATTGTATTACTTAAATAGGCCTAAAATGTTCCGAAAAGTCTAGATTTTGAATTTAAGCGAACACAATTTCTGTGTGTCTGTCGGTCAGTCCGTTTGTCTGACGGTCTGTTAACCTCTATTGTGTACACGATGACTGAGACGCTTTGAGAAATGAAATTGTAATTAGAAACATTTGTGGGTTAATCCAATTTTTGATTTGTCTAAAGATAAATAATTAATAATAACACTGCTCTGAATGAAAATCCTACCCGCCAAACTAATGTGTTATTTGGATAGTTTCTACCTATGTCACCATTACACTGACCTGTAAATTGTCATATCACGTAGGAAAGTCTAGAGAACATCAACAACATGTTTTGGCCTTTCCTATAAACCTACCGAGTGGCGACTGTTTATTAACTCTTCGAAGACAAGTCTGAAGGCAGTTTTATTGTTTAATGGAAATGAACAAGCATCTGTTCCCGTGGGTTGTGTTGTAAATATGAAAGAAACGTACGAGAACATGTACACGGTGGAGACTTTAACTGGAATATATTCGCTAGCGGGGTGGTGAATGATTTTTCAAAAAATTCCCGAGACACGTCAACTTTTAAATGTATTTACCTACATTTTGCAAGTAATATGAAAAATATAGCCCTTCAGGGGTGGCTGAAACCACCCTCGACATGATTTTTTTCAAATGCAACCCTATGGCTTGTGACCCCTCATTGTATAGCTGGTGGAAAGAGGAATCCAACGCACTGATCAAATTTTAATTTTTAGTATGTTTGTAGGGTTGCATACAATTAAAACAATTTAAAAATTAAATTTATTTTCAACGTAACAATTGTTCAAAATGTGCACCATTCACTTGTTGGCAGCGTCCCAGTCTGTGGTACGTTTCGTCCCTTACATTATGCAACATTTGCGGTGTTATTTTTCCGATTTCCTCTCTTATCTTTTCCTGCAGATCTGCTATGTTGTTGGGTTTCTGAATGTAAACCCTACTTTTAAGATGTCCCCACAAAAAGAAATCCAGTGGTGTAAGATCTGGAGATCTTGCTGGCCACTCAATATTACCTCGCCTCCCAATCCACCTACCGGGAAAAATTCTGTCCAGATACTGACGAACAATGGCAGCATAGTGTGGTGGGGCCCCATCTTGCTGAAACCATAACCTCTCGTTGGTCAAGTTAGGGTTTAAGGGGTTTGGAAATTAATGACATAGCACTGGCATTAGTTCGTGCTGGAGTAAACGCAAGTATCTTGCTCCATTAAGAGTGTCATCAAAGAAAAATGGTCCTACAATTCTATCTTGTATTATTCCGGCCCACACATTAGTTTTCTGTGGGCGCTGAGTATGAAGTTCCCTCATCCAATGGGGGTTCTCTTCAGCCCAGTAACGACAATTTTGGCGATTTACGTGCCCATTTAATGTAAAAGTAGCCTCGTCAGAGAAAACTATCCACTCTAAAGATAACTGGTTTTGATCAATACAAGTCATCAATAAATCGCAAAATTCCACTCGTCGATCTGGATCATCTTCAAGTAGCTCTTGAACAGCTTGCATTTTATATGGGCGTTTTTTCTCATATTTAAGTATTTTTAAAACTGTTTTGTG
This sequence comes from Aromia moschata, assembly GCA_029963805.1. NCBI lineage: Eukaryota > Metazoa > Arthropoda > Insecta > Coleoptera > Cerambycidae > Aromia > Aromia moschata. The sequence goes on from JAPWTK010001335.1 coordinate 35,616, forward strand.
ATTAAGATTACTATCACGGGCCAGTTGATGGGCTGGAGTGATTGGATTTTCTTCTAGAGCAAGCAACAAATTCAACTTCGTGTCGTCATCAACAACAGCCTGCCTCTTACTCGGTACTTTCCTGACATGACCCATCTCTCGATATTGTGCCTCAATTTTACTAATGGTACCTTGATTTAGTGGTGGCAAGTCAGGATGCGTTTCTCGAAACAAGCGAAAAACTTCGCATTGAGTTCGCGCCCTATCACCATATCCAATCATCATCAAAATTTCGATTTTTAGTGATTCAGTTAAATAAGACATTTTCACCAATTTGAAATAACACTTCGTTTCAAACTCTGAATACAGCATACAAACTAAATTACTCTTTGCGGCCGTGTAAAAACACTAGCAAAAAAATAACAAATATCAGTTATGACACTAGTCAAAAAAATTGCTTGGAATTTTTTGTGGGGACATATGAAAAGTAAGGTTTACATTCCAAAACTAAACAACACACATTTTGAGTACGAAATTGTTGCGGTAAAAATAAATTAAACTATAAAATTACGTTTTAATTGTATGCAACCCTACAAACATATTAAAAATTAATATTAAGTTAAAATATAATATTATTTCCATAAAATATAAAATTAAAATTTGTTCAGTCGTTGGATTTCCCCCCTCTTTTCCACCAGTTATACAATGAGGCGTACAAGTTGACGTTTCTCGGGAATTTTTTGAAAAAATCATTCACCACCCCGCTAGCGAATATATTCCAGTTAAAGTCTCCACCGTGTATATTACTTCAAAGCATAAAATACGAAGATCATAAATGGAATATATGTGTCGATCTAAAAGTTGTTGCACTATTTACAGGACTGCAGAGCAGAGTGGCTACACCAAATTTTGTTGTTTTTTATGCGAATGGGATAGCAGAGCCAAAAACCAACATTATGTCGGTAAAGAATGGCCGTTACGTGAAAACATTGTGCCCAGTCTGAAAAACGTTCTTAATGAACCCTTAGTAGAGCAGTAAAAAATGTATTTACCTCCTCTGCACATAAAACTAGGGCTTATAAAAAAAAATTGTTAAAGCCTTAAATACAGAGGAAATGCTTTTCTTTATTTGAGACGGAAATTCGCACGTATAAGTTAGGCAAAGCTTAAAGAAGGAATGTTCGGTGACGCAAACCGACGCAAACCGAGCTCATATTTGAATTCAGTATATTACAGTAAACAATAAAAAACCCAAAAAAACATCAAGGAGCGTCAACAAATTTTAAAATGCAGAACAGTGTAATGTAGTGGCCTACTCTAAGTAGGCCAAAATATACCTCAGGACATATACCTACCTACCCATCATAATGTAATACATATAATAAAGTAACTAGTATTATAGTACCAGAAGTTCTATACAGTAAGCGGCACACTAATGCGTACATAACCGAATGAAGGGCAATTGATAATTTTAACTTATATGTAAACATGAAGTGAGAACCGCGATCTAGTTACTAGCGCGGGCGTATGAACTTCAACTGTTTATTTTGTTATTTGCAAGTACGGACTTGTAACAACGCTTTTTTAGGGCCGAAGCTTTCGGCCCATATTAACTTTTTATAAATTATTATTCAATATTGTCATTTGCCAATGATTTTACGTATGTATGTGTGCAAGTTAAAAAACTACAATCCCCTTCGAACTAATCGCACAATAAAAAAATAAATTAACCAAACGAAAAACCCTAGTCCACAGCGATGGCCTAGTTTGATTTGCTCTATGCTACTAATTGAACATGGTGATTACGTCAGATTTCGGCGAATTTCAACAAGGCGGACTCGGGTCATTATTTTCAAACCGATAGTTCACAGAAAATTAAAACGTACTAAGTGGCTAACTATTACAAAATGGAGCCTTATAGGTGTGGTAACGTTATGGTCCGAAACTGGCCAAAAATAACTTACCCACGAAGCCATAAAATTTCGACCTAAAATGTCACATTTGCTTTCTTCGTTCTTGTTAGACAATTTCCTTGCAATTAATTAGGATTTACTTCATCAATTTTACCTTTAAACCGTCAAACTATTCGAGTCTTACTTGACAAATGTTTATACCTGCCAAACGGATATTTGGAACAGGCCTGCCCTTGAAGGAAGACTCGTTTTTCCAGGGTATACCTGTTCCAAATTCCTGCTCCTATAATACCTGTTTTGAGACAAGGAAGACTCTAATTATTTCGTCAGATTAAAGGTAAAATTAATTAAGTAACACAAAATCAGCTGTAATAAAACTGCAACTGTTTAACAAAAGACGAAAAAAAGTTGCAAAAATATGCCCTGCAAAATATCATACGCTAGTTAAAAAGTAATGTTACTCTTTGTATCAAACAAGTTATGAGTTTTAATTGGTAAGTCCTTTTATGTTTCATTTTTCGTGACGACTGACATTACCACAACTAAATACCGTCGTGTAATAGTACGCTTCATAGTACGTTTATTCGAATATTTACTAATGTATTCTGATGTATTTTCTGTGTATCGCTTTGCGCTAATAGTAACCTGAGCCCGACTCTGACCTTGAGTTACGATTCGCCGCAACGTTGCTCTTTAGATTTCCGCTAAAAAATCCCCACCTAAACCAAGTCCCGCCGGCCCAAGTAAATTCGCCTAACTATGACATAAAAATGTATAATTTAATATGTTGTTAATATCCACCTATGTACGCATTAGGCTGCCGCTTACTGTATAGTTACCCTCTTAATTAGCTTGACGACGTAGCTTAGTAATAGTACTATCACGAACTGGAGATGATTCGTCAAAACTTTGTAGGATGAGATAAATTCCTATAGCTGTCTCCCGAGAGTCTTGTTCACTGTGGTGCTTATATAGAGACATCCAAAAAAACGTCATCAACTCTGGCTATGAACGAGAGAGATGGAAATAGCGGTCATGTCTAAGCTTTTCGGTTATGTCAAACTTTTGACAAGTAATTGTTACAATTTATAAAATAAACAATAGCTGCCATATGATGTGACAGTTTTGACAAGTAAATAAGATTTTAAATTCGATTAAGAATAGAAATACGACTTTTTTTTCTCGGCCAACTTTGATGACGTTTTTTTGGATGTCTATATTTTGAGAACGACATAAGGATTGTATAAGTCATAAGGGTCATAAAAGTCACACAGGTAATAAAGGATACATTACTCATTAAAACTATGTAGGTCATAAATGTTATAGATACCATATTTAAAGGTTACGTCTGTATCCAAATTACACACTTTTAAATATAAACTAATAACTGAAAATACTTCAGTAAACTAACATTCAAAAATATAAACTATATTTTTAGAAATTTAGTAAATTTAATGATGGAAAATTATATGTAGCAGAGGTGATTTAGTAGGTGATCTTTAGGTAGAGTTTTTTTTTTTAGAACGAACTCAAAATACACCAGAAGTGGAAAGACTAATCGTGATCAAGAAGTAGTATTTTTTTATTAAGGGCTCCCTGCTGGGTAATAGATTTTTTTCTTACTTTATAGAGAATTTGGGGAGATTATTTTCCTTCGAGGAGAATAACAAACACATACGTGAGGTAAACACGAGTGGGTGAAAACATATGATTTGGCTGTAACAAATAAGTAACAATTAATAGAATGGACCACAAAAGAATAATAAGGCTTTTAAAAAAACGTTTTAACATTAAACAAATATGAACATTTTTGTATTAACTGTTTACGTAACAGGTTCTGATATGAAACTTAAACAAACTGTGCTCATAAAGGGTTTAACTTGCACGCATTACAATCAATTGTCTTGCACTTAATTCCACAAGAAAATAATAAAAGTAAGTTTACAATTGCAACATGAGATATTTATGTGAAGAATGCTAATTATAACATATGTATAAAATAAGCGATACGTACTTGTTGAAGCAGTAGCAGTTTAAACAATTCCAAGACTTGAAAATAAAAAATACTGTTCATATTTATAACAAGTGTAAAAGTTTAAAAGTATTACAGTAGTAATACAGCATTTACGTTTTCAACAAATTTAAATTATTTCGAGCCATATCTAGGTATTTTAAAAAAAATATATGGAATTCCAATACGTACACGTTTTAACAAATGCTTGCATATTTTTGTGAAGGTCTCTGTAACGGTATACATACCGGTATAGTTTAAATAAAAAAAGTTAAATGTATATGTATATGTAATATATATGTATATGTTGCCTTTGGCAGGTACCTCCTCAATGGACGTTATCCTTTATTAAACTATTCCCAAAATTAAGAATCTTAAGTTATATAAAGATCTGCGCCTTACAAGTCTACTTCCTCTTCCTTTCAAAATCGCGGAATCGGCATGTATAAACAGCGTTTTCAATATGTTACTGAGAATTCAATAATTCCTCCTCATCAGTCAGTCATTTCTCAAAAAAAAAAAAAAAAAAAAATGGGTACCTCAGGGTCGCATTATGATGCCAAATAAGGTGCTAAATCACATGGTCAGATTGCCCCCTCCAAACCCAACAATTTTTGTTAAACTCATTTTTGGATTGGTATTGGTATATGATTTAGGACATTGTATATGAATACAGCTTTTGATTCTTTGGACGTTAATTATTTCATAGCTAAATTATACCATTACAGTAAAATATTTTTGAAAATAAATTCAATGGTGGCTGGTTTCAATGCTGCCTCTCCGGTAGACAAAATTTACTGAGATTAATACTGATTCTTCAATACAGGTATCACAGGGTAAATTACTCCTACAGGAATATGTACTGGGGCCACTCCTGGTTAATATTTTTTCAGCAGATATCTTGAAAATTCGTCTACGTGGCAATAAATATATGTATGCCGACGATATCCAGTTTCTATGCAATTTTCCACCCTCCAATTCTTCCACTTCTACTGAACTTATAAATAGCGATTTAAAACTAATTTATGATTGGACCATAAAAACTACTTTAATTATATGTAAGTGTAAATAAAAGTCAGACTATTATGTTTGGGACATCGTTTCAATTACGAAATACTGAAGAAATAAATATTTAAATTAACAGTGAGGTAAGTACTTCAAATGGTGTTGCAAGAAACCTTGGGATGTTATTTTTTCCGAGAGAGTCTCTGGTCACATAAGAAATTTATGTAAAAATGCATTTTCTATGGTTAAATGAGTATAAATGTGTTCACTTATACTCATTTAGCTAGAGCAACGCTACATCCCTGCCCAACCACCAACCACGAACGTATGGGAGGCCAGGAGGGCAGCCCTGGGGACGACGGCACCTACTGCACCTGCCACCACCAGGGAGGCCCCGCCAGCTAACCAAACGGCGCCGCCTCAACCCAGAGCAGCACCAGGACTTGGGGCAGCCAAGGCCGCCGCAGGACCCGCCACAGCATGGAGAAGCGCCGCAGCCGGACGGACAACCCACACCCACCCGCAACAGCGTGGACTGGACGCCGCTCCCCCCTCGCGATGCAAGGCGTATACTCAGAATTCAATGATTTAATCGATGTCACAAAGGAACTAAATGCATTAGTCAATATTACAGAACTCGTAAGAGCGCTTCGTGCGTTGGTTGCGATGCTCAAGGAGGCCACGGACCCGATCTCAAAGGTTTTAGCACTGCAAAACTATGTTTCTGAAATCTTTCCTACGTTCCATATAGAACCGTGATTCGTCCTGTATGTAAACAAAGGTGACAACGCTCCGAATTGTGACATCGGCGCTCGGGTTGCGGTCCGGCCGGTTTTGGCTGGGTCAGGCTGGTGTCGCCGTATGCGTGAGGTACGCCCCCGAATCCGTTCGGGGGCCCACCGCGCGCATCGCTCACTACTCCGTCCTCCTAAAAAAGATACTTAAACCATCGACAAAAAGCAGCGAGATAGCCAGATAGACAGCTAATGTCTACATCAAAAAAGAATTCAGAATAAGAGTGCCTTCAGATTAGTTCGTGGTCCACTAAGAAAATTGTTAAATCCAATAGTCCTAATTTTGTCAGAACGTGAAGAGAGTAATAAAGGAATATTATAAACATCCTGTTTAACTCAAAACCAAGAAGATTCCCCCCCTTCCCCCCCAGGCCCGCAAAAAACGTATTTGAATTTCAGAAAAATCTGTATTTTCAAAAGTATAGTGACAACTGCCTTGTCACTGCGAAGCAGACTAGAGGTCCCTGGAAGCTAAACTCGGCGAGAATTCCACCGCAGTTCCGGACCGCCAAAGCCCCTCAGCATACTTTCGAAAATTTAGCTGAAGCTCAACCCGTTCGCTGGAACAGGACGGTTTGACAACTCTCAAAGCAAGCACGACGCAAAAATGGAATCCCATAACGAGAGAAACGCTGGCAACTACCCTGAGACCCCAAAAACCGAAAAGACCGACGGCATCGAGTCCTCCGACGTTTCGCCGGGCTCAAACGGCGAGGCCGAGTCGTCGATACTAGTCGCGAGACAGTCTGGTATTGCATATGGCCAGCCGGAGCGGAACCCGTTGGCGGGGCCTACATTCGGAGTCCGTCTACTATGTTGTCCTAGCGAATAAATGTCTTATGTCATTTTGAGATGTGTGTAGTCGTGCCTGTGTGTTGTCCAGTGTTGTCCAGAGTCCCCCAATCTTCTATACGGAACAGGTTTTTAAATATGTTTTCCTGTGTGTCACAATTACAATTTTTTCTCCTTGGGCAAGCAAGCAACAAATTGGATTTAAGCGTTCTCTTACGCAGTTCCAAAGCGATGTCCCTTTAGGCCGCATTCTCACCGGATCGGACCGATCAACATCGTCCCTGATCAGGATTGCGGTCGGTCCGACCGAAATCGAGTGATCTTTAGGGATCATGTCCATCGGATCGGTACGATATAAAATGGTCAGGTGATTATACATTAGCGAAAACACCGCTATGGCGCTGGCGCTACTTACTAGTCTCCTCTAAGATGTCGTCAAGTGAGGACGAAGTTGTAATACTCGCGTATTATAGAAGACGAAGACGCCGTCGCCGGTTTTGGGTGCATCCGTACATAGCGGAAAATCAAAACAGAGGTGCTTTTATTTGCGCTCGTGAACTGGCGTACCACGATGATAAGTTAAAATCTATGTACCGCATGTCGAAAGACAGCTTTAACCTTGTATGTAACATGGTGTTCCATATATTTCTAAACGAGATACAAATTACAGAAAATGTGTATCAGTGGAAGAGAAACTTCTCATAACTTTGAGGTATGTATATATATTTTTTATTTTATAAACAGAATACGTACATACAAAAATAATATCATTACAACATGACGATATGACTTGTGTTATTTTCGCACGCAGTCTGGTCACTTGAAGATTGCATCGGGATTGCAAGTGGGCGAGTACCTCCGAAGGAATCATAATCTTGCAATGATAGGGATTCGGGCGAAAATAATGGGCTGTCCGTCAATCGCGACCCTGAATAGGATGACGCAGTGTTTGATGTCATAGGTAGATCAGGCTTATGGAGGTCGTCCAGTAGTCCAAACACACGTCTTTTGAACATTCTAAATTTGGTTTCCGGTAGATCGGACACTTCTGGTAACAAACTAAGTAGGAATTGTTTTCGCGGGCATTCCGAATCAGTACCCGCTTTTTGTTTCTTTGCCTGGAAGTATTCCACAAAAGCTTGATCAGCATCAGACGAGGGTTTAGCAGTTTTCCTAGGGTTTCTTGCAGAATTCACTCGGATAGTTTGAGTGGTTTTGAGAATCGAAGACAGTGCTAGTAGAATCCTCATTATAAGATAGTTCTTGCCTATTCTCAATATGCTGTTCTTCGCTGTCTCTTGTTAAACTCTCATCTTGGTCCTGTGAAGCATATTGTTGACTGTTTTCTTCGCCAGGTGCTATTCGTTCGCAGTGGAAATATTGTGTGGCGGAAGAACTAGTGTAGGTACCTAAACTACCTAATAAAAGTGTTTTCATAAAAGGGACATACATACTTGTTTTTACCACACGTTTGACATTTTTAATGCACTCTTTTCTATCTATTTCTATGTATTAATACATCTTTTATTATTTAAGGAGAAATTTACAAAAATACATAAATCATGTTCTTTCTAACCTGATAATCCTAGTTCCTTTCCAACTTCGGCCCATGCTTTCTCCACCACTGACCGTTTGGAGTGGTCAGCTCGCGTAACGTCGTACAAATAGGGATACTTTTCAACCTCCAAACACAAGTTTATGTTTAGTTGTTGTTCTTCCATCGCACAAATTCACAAATAGTACACCAAAACAGCACCGGTTATACGGCCGACTGACGACAAAGACGTTGCACGCTGCGTCGTGCACGACTAATGTCACCTGACTGAAATCGGTCACGACTCAAATCGTGTCAGTGAACACATACCTGTTTGCGACTATGTGCACGATCTTTGTCGCGCGATCGAAATCTGGACAATTGTGGTAGGTCCGATCCAGTGAGAATTCGGCCTTAATCAACATAGTTGGAGAGGGAATTTACCAACTAACTCAATACATTCAGAAAGAGTAGTCGCCTTTACCATCGTACGACCGCTGTGCGATAAGTCCACCCCTTGCAATATTCATAGACTATGTCTAACTGAATAATCTGCTCTGCGTAGCAAATGTGATGTAGATCTATACTAAGTAACATTCAATAAAACTCTTTTATGTTATGTTATACTCATTTAAACAACATCTAAATAGAAATACAAAAAATATTATATTAGTTATATTGACAACTAGCGACCCGCCCCGGCTTCGCCCGGTTTACGACATCACATTAGAAACCTCTAAAATTATCAGTGTTTCTCTACTATATTATGCATGTATTATATATATAAACCTTCCTCTTGAATCACTCTATCTATTAAAAAAAACCGCATCAAAATCCGTTGGGTAGTTTTAAAGATCTAAGCATACATAGGTAGTAGATAGATAGATAGGGATAGACAGCGGGAAGCGACTTTGTTTTATACTACGAGTATGTTATGCTTTTTCAATGATAACTTATCATTTTTATAGTTGGCATTATTTTGTTGGCATATCATTTTTTGAAATTATATCAACCACAAATATTCGGTATGCTATCATTAAGTAATTACACAGATGTAAAATACAAAAAGGAGAAAATCTTAAAATCTTAAAATATTTTAGGTTGTAAAGGAGTTCACATACTTAATGTGTATTACCAACAAAGGTTTTCAAAATTCCATTTTTAAAAACATGTAGATCAGTTACGTGAAATGTCTTACCAAAATACAGCGTAGATACTTTCTCGGCGAGTTTCTATTTAAGTATAGGTATGTCTCTTTTTTCAACTCTTCCTTCAGCCGTTTCTTTCAGCATCCCCATCCTAGCGGATTAAAAGAGGATTTATCTAGTGAACCCCTTCAGTTGCTCTCATATTTTAGGCGCTAAAACATCTATTATAAGACGTAGATAATAATGTTCCTCTATTCGTCAAAATTAATCACGCTATCTATGTTTCCTCTTTGCGGCCATATTTTTCCTAAAGAATTTTAAAAGCCTTATGGCCATACTTAATCATGCTTTAAGAGCAGACGCGAAGTGTTTTTAGAGACGTATTTCCTTGCTTGTTTAGGAACGATGGAAATTAAAGCGGTTTTAAGTACTGACTTTTTCAGCCGTTTCACTCAGAACAAAAAGGGTACAGTAATGAGAACTTATTATCTCTGTCATAATTTAAACTGTTTAAATATGACGTTTTAATACCTAAATAAAGGTTTTGTTTATCTGGCTTTTCTGCTCAGAAAAGGCACTTCAACTATATAGAAAACGTTCGGTTGAGTCCAGTGGCACCTCATGCTAAATGTGTTGAAAATGAATACTTATGAGAACTCGCACAACTGAAAATTTTTCATTTTCGACGTCGAATCTGAGAGTTAGAAATTAAGGCTTTTAAAAGTATTTATACGAGATGAGTACATTAAGTAATGACACTGGCAACGTAGTGCTCGATCTGGAAACACTGCGGAGACGGGACTTGGAAGGGTGGTAGGTTAACATGTAATGCACCTTCAATACAAGTTTGAACTTGTTAGAGTCATTTGTTTGTTCTTTGTGACTGTTTTCGTGAACCGGTTTTTGCTAGTGCATTTTAAAAATGAGTGACATTAATTTTGAGCAACGATGTACTATCAGGTTTTGCTTCAGACTTGGACACAGCGCAACGGATACTTTTGCAAAACTTCAACACGCCTACGGAGACAGTGTTTTTTCAAGAGCCCAGGTTTTTCGATGGTTTAAGGTATTCTCGGAGGGAAGAGAGTCGATTGAAGATGAAACACGCAGCGGAAGGACTGCATCTTAAAGAACCGATGAAAATGTCGATAGAATACGAGATCTTGTGCATTCAGATCATCGGTTGACGACAAGAATGATCGGGGAAGAATTATATTTGAATCACACCACTATTCATCAGATTTTGACTACCGAATTGGGGATGAGAAACATCTGCGCAAAAATGGTTCCAAAAAACCTTTCGCAGGAACAAAAGGACATCAGGGAGAAAGGTGTCTTCACTTTTTGGAATCGATTGAAAATGATCCCCATCTTATGAAACGTGTCATTACTGGTAATGAGATTTGGGTGTTTGAGTACGACCCGAAAACCAAGCGCCAAAGCATGGAATGGCACACTTCAAGCTCTCCAAGAATAAAAAAAGTAAGAATGAGCAAGTCGAAGATTAAATGCATGCTGAATTGCCTTTTCGGTAGCCAAGGAATTGTCCACAAAGAGTTTGTGCCTCCAGGCCAAACAGTAAATCAACACGAAATCGAAAAACGGTCTGAAACTGAATGGTGCATCACGACAATGCGCCTTGTCTTACAACCATTTCAGTAAACGAGTTTTTAGCCAGTAAAACTTTCCTCTGGCTCCTCAGCCTCCTTATTCGCCTGACTTGAGTCCTTGTGACTTTTTTCTCTTCCCGATATTGAAAAATCACCTCAAGGGACGTCATTGTGGGACCATGGAAAACATTCAAACGGCTGTAACCGACCAGCTGAAGGCTATTCCAGTATATGAATTCCAGCACTGCTATGAGGAATGGAAGCGTCTCCAGCGCTGTGTGGTTTCCCAAGGAAGTTATTTTGAGGGAGATAATACTGAAATGTAATTCTACTCGAACAGAAAAAATCAGCCTCATTGCTTAATTTGCACACTTTGTATGTCTAGTCCCATTAAAAGGCACTAAACAGCGATACTGGGCAGGTAAATACACCACATGCCGATTAGGACATAACCGACACTCTTGTTCTTCACTAAGTTCGAAATCCAGATCTGTGTATTTTGACGGCGAATGACGACGAACCAGGAATCTTTCCTGCTTTGTAAAAGAAAATAATTAAATCGCTCCTGTCAAGACTACTTGACTGTCAAGACTACTCGAAAACGAAGATATGGCAAATATTTGCTATAAAACTTTATACCCATTTGTTTAAATGAATAATGAACCAAATTTTATGAAAGACGGTACATTTCCTTTGCCTGTTTTTCTTTACTATTTTTGCTGTGTAATCCTGAAATGGAAGCGATTGTTTTTTTGTTGTATTCGCATTTCATTTAGGCTGATTAATCTGATGGATTATTTTTTCTGACGTCTATTCCAGTTTCACATAACAGGCGGGATTCCGCTGTACAACGCAATCGAATTCTATTTACGATCAAACTGGAACAAATATGCACGCTACGTTTAATCCTGATCCTCTTTAGTTCCCGGCGAATTGTACGGAACTGAATTATTATTATTCTGCCTTTTATGGATCAGCCATTCCGCATCGGGCCTTGGAATCGGAGTACCATGGATATCTGCAGCTTCCTTTCAATGTACTTCCAGATTTCTTATTGAAAATCCTTCGCATCTACGTACGAATCGTATTTATGATATAATGAAATATCTCATACAAAAACGTACGCTCTTAGGTACGTCTTAAAATATTAAGGTATCCTTCAGGAAATGTTGGCACACAAAAAATCGGTGGTGGCTGAAAAGTTATTAACAGAGCCATTCTGTGGCTGATGTTTGTCAAAACTGAAACGAAAACGTTTGGGAGACCTATTCCAGACTTAAATATTGTGCAGATAGTGTCTAGAAAAAATGAAGCTTTAATGGAAATTTTAGTAGACATTTATTAAAAAAAAAGTAGCTTTTCGGTTGTAATATAAGAAATGCGCTTTTTCCTTTCCCCTGCTTATTATTATTTGTTGTTGAACAATTAAGGACAAAAATTTGATTGACTGATTAAAATCATTTGAACGACCTAATTCAAAAGCATGTAGTGCCGGTATAGTATAACATTGACATAGTACAACATATGAAAAAGATTGTACAATTTCCACTTTTGGAAAAGTAAACATTGCATCTCACAAGTAATACTACCCAAGTGGTAATCGCCAATTTTCTTACAACTTTCCAAAAACATACATTACATATGTTGAAGTCACTCTAAACCATTTTCAGCTGCCCGTTTTGCTTTATGTTCACAACCTTGTAACTCAAAGACTTGGGATATTCAACCAAAAACATTTGTCGTTTTTCAGGTCTGTAAGATTTTGAGCAGCAATTTAGAAACGAGACCATCACATCTTGACGTTATTGTGAGTAGCTGAATCTGAATCAGGGTCCGTTTGGCCCCATCAGGTCTCAGTCAAGGTCAATTTCAAGGTCAAACGTGTAGAAAACAGTTCCCAACAGAGTAAACCAACACATCTATTTGCTAAAGTTACGCTTTTCAACTTTGTCATAATTTTCTCGGAAACACAAGAAATTTAAACTACCAGGAAATCATACAAGAACTTCTTTCTTCTCGTAAAGCTCTAAAATGCAATATATCCCTTAAAATTCATTTTTGAACTCACACTTAAATTTCTTCCCCGCAAATCTTGGCGCAGTATCGGATGAACATGGTGAAAGGTTTCATCAAGACATATTGCCTATAGAGAAGCGATACAACGGGAAATGGTCAGAAGCAATCATTATATGTTTCATTAAAATTTGAAGCAAAAATCGAGTTTAATTTAAAAAATCCATTCCATAAAAAGTATACGTGATACCCAGATATATTTTGTATCATATTTCTATTCAAAAGTATCACATCTATAATAATCATGCATAATTTCATGCATAATAGAAAGAAGGAGAAAAACATTTTTTTTTTTGCAGACTAGATTTATTAGCCATGGCAGAAAGACGTGCCACAGAGGCGTCCGCAACATAAGTGTAATACACGAAAGTAACTAATAGCCTTTCGGAGGTTGCCATCGTTTATTACGAAATTATATCACACTATTCAACATATTACATATAACAGAGGCTGTACAACAGCACCATCTATCACGGGACTACTGCAATAAGTACGAATTGAGGCAACTCCCATCACGTTCTACACGAGTTGCCTATGTGTTGCATTGCCGTGTGCCAACTTTATTAATTATGATATATTTTCAATAAGCGTTTCATGATTCATCTTTAGTTAGAAAAAAACAAGAACTTATGAGGTTAGTATACAAATAGTGGAAACCGACAGTCTACAAGAATTAAGAAATTTATTCAGTCCAATCCGCTATTGCGTTCATGTTGTACAAATGGGTTTTAAGAATTAGTTTAATTCAAACATGAAATTGGGCACCGCAATACAAAAGCGTACTTTATTCTTTTTAATGTATATAAAATTTCAGTACCTTTTTAAACTATTTTTTTTAGATTTTTTTATACTATTGTTTTTTAACAAATCAAATATGGTTATATGGTTGATGTCAATAGAAACACATCATAATAATAATGAATAGTAAAATATATTCATTGAAATTATTACATTTTTTGTAATTTCAACGCTAACGCCAAGAAAAAAAGAAGTTGAAGTTTGTTTCCAAAGGTGGAAAGAATTAAATAAACCGGAATTGAACGATGAAAGGATTGAAATATCCCCAAAAAGTGAATAAGTCAAAGAATTGAAATAATTAGTAAAATAAAAAAGTTACAGCAAATTTTCGAAAATGCATGTTTTGGTTTTTCCAAAATATCTCTCAAATAAAAAAAAAATTCGGAAAACAATATAGGGGAACACGATGCTACTTGCGTGGAAATATTCATTATCCATGATGTTCCAGCAGAGATATAAATAACTTTTTATGCAGCAGATATGCGACTAAATGTTTCTATATATCACAAACACATATCACAATTCGGATATTTTATATTACTTAGTGTAGGTACAGCGGCACGAATCAAAAACAAACAATGTATTTCTTCAAATTTCTGATACATTGTACATAGTGCAGGCGCCTTCACATTTTTAATGTAATTATTCATTTATTTATAAACAAGATAGATACATTATCTAACTGGCCTGAGGTTACTTAAAAAATGTCTTTCATTTGCCAATTCAACTGTTCCTATTTTTTATAACGAGCCAACCATCAAAGTTGACCTAACAAAAATTCTCTTTTTTTTAAAAATTTATAATTTTTTTTACATTATGTGACATATTTCAGTTAGCAATATCTTGAAAACGACGCATGGGACCCACTTCACTTTGAGGTGATGACTATACACTTCTTACAGAAAGGATTTATAGTGAAAAAACCGTCAACAGAGTTTGCGAAAAAAAAATTTCAAAAAAAACTGCAGAACACCCTGGGATCTCAGTAACGGTCTGTGGAATATATGCAGTATTTTTTTCATAATTTAGAAACAACTATAATATAAGCAGAGGTTTTTCGATTTGTTACAAATTTTTTTTTTTTCAAAAAGTTATGGCCATTTTAATTTTGGGAAACGATCGGAACGGAAATGTTCCTATAAAATTAAAATTAAAATGGCCATAACTGTGTGACATCCATTATTTGATGACGTTTTTTATTGGATTGATCTTTAGTTTCCAAGATAGCACATACATCCATCACCAATTCTGGACACACTGTATACACTCGACATCGACAACTTTTCCGTTCCGCGAAATTCCACATTTCCGAACTCTCTTCACTTCGGGATAACCGAAAACTGAACTGAACGCTGGCGCATGCGCAAAGGGTTTTTCTGGCTCATTCTATGTACTTTTCTTTGTTTTTCGAGGTTTTTTATGCAAATGTAATACATACTTGTGTACATGTTAATAAAAGAACGTTTTTTAAACAAAAAAAAAATGTTGCCAGGTGCAAAGGAGAGAGTGATGCAGGTAATTATTTTGTAATTCAAAGTAAAGGTTTGTTTTATTGAACATTTTGTTGACATAACCTATAATAATTTAAAACTGAAGTGAAAAATGATGAGAAAATATGTATTTTTGAGAAAACCGTGATACAAAACAAACATAATTTGCAGTTGCAAATATTTGCAGAGAAAAGAGCCTGCTAAGAGGTTAACCTTGGAGGAAAAGCTGGAACTGATAAATCACGCAAAAAATGGTGTTAAAAATGTTGAACTATGTAAGAAGTAAAATATTTGTAAATCGTCAGTGACAGAAATTCTTGGAAAAAAGAAATTTACGTGTCGGAATTTGAAAAAAAGGACGAAAATTGAGTGGACGGATTGTGGACAAAAAAGTGCACCGGTACGTATGATACGCCATTTGAAAGAAGTGTTTTTCACTGATTTGTACAAAGAAGAACTCTTGGAGAACCTGTTTCAGGTGTGCTGCTGAGGGAGGGCGATTTCCTCTTTTGCTGAATTCTGTGACAATCGAAATGTTTGATAACAATCGCATTATCGTGTTTACATTTTTTTTCTCGTTTAAATTTCGCGGTTTCTTGTCGTCAACCAATCAGCGACAAGTTCGGTTGTGTGGAAGTACAAGTTCGGAAATATCGTGAGAAAAAGTTCGGAAATATCGTGAGTTCGGAAATTTGGAGTTCGGATATGTCGGTGTCGAGTGTACTCGTAAAACGGATAACCAAACTTGTAACTGTTAATTACTTTCGCTTTTGATGCTATGAATTCAACTTTATAAAAGTCCAGAACTAGACGTGAAGACATAGCAGTGCACAGAACCCTTTACCGTTCAAATTAGAAACCAATCAGAGACCCTATCGCAGTCCTATTGATCTTTCTCATAAGTGAGGCGGGGCACAGACCTGACTTATATTGTTTATTAATTGCTGTCCCTTGTTAATTATTATCGGGGTTGGGCATATTTACTATAATTCAAAGGGGTTCGTCGCCTTTATAATTACTTGAAAGCAACCAGACCGGAGGCGGTGAAAGGGACGCCTACAATTAACCTTACTCGTCTCCAAATTGCCTACTTTCTACTTTGCAACGCATACCTAGCTATACCTGTGTACACCCCTCAAAAGGAAATATTCATTTATTTTCCATCGGAACTCCATTAGAATTAATTAGCTGCTTCAGGAGACAATAAGAATGACGGAAAAGAAAAATTACTTTTACTACGAGCGCGCGTTAAATAGGGACCGAAAAAAATGAAAATCCAATGGGAAAGGTCTGGAGAATATGTGGATCCACTTCCACCACATTCCGTTTGAACTTTGCTCATCGATTTCAGATACCATACAATAACTATGTTACTTTTTTTGGAATATGAGAAACTCAAGACGGCTTCTGTTAGAATGTGAATGATAGAATGTAGGAAATTGAAATTAAATTTCAAACAAATTGGTCTTAAAGGTATCCATGAAAATTAAAAAAGATTTTCGACGTGCATTTGTAGTTATTAAATGTGCGTCTCGTAATGATTTTTCAGTTTTTAACTAATGGCAAAAAAAAGAAAGTAATGAAAGATTTATTTAAATAAGAACAAACAAATAAAAACATAACATTGATAAATATTTATTACATGGCTATCTATTCCAATTTCATCTGGCTGTCAAAATATATCAATCACATGTTTTTCTATTAACATACACACTGCTCTTTAATAACACTGCCACACAAAAAATGAAATTTTCTCAATTTAGGAAGAAATGACAAGAGGGGCCTTTTTCTCACAAATCCCTTTTTGCGTGTCGAAGTTTTAAACATCTTCTACTTCCTTCCATATGTATCTCTCTATTAATTCTAATAACCAGGTATCTTGGGGTCAATTTGTGTCGTAGACATTCGTTGTTAAAATAATTACTGCATTGTAGCGTCATCCGTGAAATTGCAAACTTTCGATACATCTTCTTCAAAATAGCCGGCCTAGCTAAGTTATTTGGAGAAAGGGGGAGGGGGGCTCAATCCTTTTAAACGTTTCTTTGTAGTATGGCAAAATGTGAGATTCGTTGTTAATTTTTTTTCAATTTGGGAAGAAATGACAAGAGGGGCCTTTTTCTCACTACAGCTAATGGTTTTATACATTTTTATGAATGTGTAGGAAAACTTTTTAACTAATATAATTTAACTAAGTCAAAAAAAAGTGGAAAAACTGGAAAATTTACAATGAAATATCAAAATTTTGACAAACACGTCTGGAGATATGATCGTTCAAATTCGATCTGAAAGTTCAATATCTGTGTTCTTATGAATCAATATTGTCAGTACCAAAGAGTTCCGATGTTTTGCATCGTCTACTTGTTTCCCTTATATCATGTACTAAAATCGAATTTCATAATAAAAAATTGACGTGTCAGTTTTTCTCTACCCCTAAACCTTTGAGGGGTGCAATATTCAACAACTTTGCATGATTATTTTCATTTTGAATAGGGGTTTTCTGATATCTGATTGACGTATTCTGAAGAATACGTCAATCAAATTTATTTATTTTTTGCTATTCAAGTATTTTTGACAGCTTGCTAACAGCTGTCATTATGTCAAAATTTAATTTTGACATCAGATTCTTGCAATGACCTCGAAAAGTTAATAATATGCATCAAATATCTAACGAGCCATCCAAAATAAACATCATCAAAGTTGGCCGAGCAAAGAAAGACGTATTTCTATTCTATCTTAAATTTATAATCATATTTAATTGTCAAGGCTGTCACATTACCTATTTTACTATCGTGACAGCCACTTGTCAAAAGTTTGACAACAACAAAGTTTCTCTTTGAGCTCTTTTTTCCTTTGAGCTTGATCTCTCTCGTTCATAGCCAGATTTGATTACTTTTTTTTTTGGATGGCTCTTTACTTTTTACCTTTTCCAAGACTTTTGACAACTTGTCATTTGTTGACAGATGTCATTATGTCAAGTTCAATGTTGATATCACTTTCGTGATCAACGACTCAGAAAACCCTTATTCAAAATATGAAATATTATTATAATTTAATAATATTTCATAATAATATAATAATTACATATTATTATAATTTATTATTATCTATAATTGTATATTATCCCGATTGGTATATAAATATTAATATTTTATTATTGTTGCACCCCTCAGAGGGTTAGACAGGGCTGTAGAGAAAAACTGGCACGTCAAAGAAAATGTTTTATTATTAAATTCTATTTTAGCACGTCAAAATACATAGGAATTGTGAGGTCTGGACTCTGAACCCTAGAACAGAATATTTTTTTGTTTTGTATACCTGCGTTATTTGTTCTTTGAATTACGACGGTTAAAATCGGGCCTAAAATTTGCACGAATCGAGCCTATTGACGAGCAGTTTAATTAAATAAAAAGGAATAAAGCAATCACTAAATTGTCCCACAATCGTAAGAAAGTTACAATGCGAATAATCCAATGAATGATAATTTTTCTTTCCGGCCCGTAATATCTCGCCTTTTAACACCCGCAGCGTACAGGAAGACAAATAAAAACGTCCCGAGCTCCGTTTCGGAGACATCTTTATTGCCCTTAAATATTTACAAAGACATAAAAAAGAGATGACCGGTAATTCAATTTTCCTGCGACTGCGAGTGAATTTCAGGAATTGCCGCCATTCCGGGTCGCCTTTGCGGAGGCGCGTCGGCTATTGATACGCGCCTAATTTTATTACGCGAGGATTCGTGCGCCTATACGCAACACTAGGACCGTCTTATCTCGGGTCGGCAATCTTCAAAGCGGACAGGACCGCGCTATTTAAGTCCAAGACGAAACGTACCACTTTTGATGGGAGTAACGGTCGCTTGTGGCAACGGGGGTAGGACAAGAGTAAGCCAGGCTTTCGAGATCGAAATACGTAGATCAATTTCAATATTACATCGCGTACAATCCAGAGCCGGATCGAGATTCAGAGAGGCCGGGATTGTTGATTTCAGATTCTACATCAGTGTTGAAAACTATATAGAATACATATTATCTGACCTAATGTTTGCGGTTGTGGGCACATACATACGTACAGGGTCTTCTTTTATAATTTAACACCTACCTACAGGATTTACGAGGTGTGTAAATCAAGTAATGAGACTGATTTTTTATTGGAATAGAATTACAATTCGGTATTGTCTCCTTCAAAATAACTTCCTTGGGAAAACGCCCAGCGCTGGAGTGTCTTCCATTCCTCATAACAGTGCTGGAACTCATATACTGGAATACCCTTCAGTTGGTCTGTTACAGCCATTTGAATGCTTTCTATGGCCCCAAATGACGTTCCTTGGGGTGATTTTTCGATCTCGGGAAGAGAAAAAGTCACAAGGACTAAAGTCAGAAGAATAAAGGAGGCTAAGGAGCCACATGAATGTTTTTCTGGCTAAAAACTTATTAACTGAAGTGGCTGTGTGACAAGGCGCATTGTAGTGATGCAACATCCAGGTGTTCTTGATGTTTGGTCTCCAACGCATGGCCCTTTTTCAAGAGTTTTCAAAGAACCTCTCTGTAAAAGTGTTGATTTACTGTTTGGCCTGGAGACAAAATGGAGACAAAAACTCTTTGTGGACAATTCCCTGGCTATCAAAAAGCAAATCAGCATGCATTTGATATTTCGTCGACTTTCTCATTCTTGCTTTATTGGGTCCTGGAGAGCTTGAAGTGTGTCATTCCATTCTTGGGCGCTTGGTTTCGGGTCGTACTCAAACACCCAAGTCTCATCACCAGTAATGACACGTTCCATTAAATGGGGATAATTTTCAATCAATTGCAGAAAGTCAAGACGCCTTTCTCTCCTGATGTCCTTTTGTTCCTGCGAAGGTTTTTGTAACCATTTTTGCGCAGATTTTTCTCATTACCAATTCGTTAGTCAAAATCTGATGAATAGTGGGGTGTGATTCAAATATAACTCTTCCCCGATCATTCTTGTTGTCAACTGACGATCTGAACGCGCAAGATCCCGTATTCTATCGACATTTTCGTCGGTTCTTGAAGATGAAGGGCTTGGCTGCGTGGTTCATCTTCAATCGACTCTCTTATTTCTGAAAAAGCCTTAAGCCACCGAAAAACCTGGGCTCTTGAAAAATCGCTGTCTCCGAGGCCTTTTGAAGTTTTGCAAAAGTATCCGTTGCGCTGTGTCCAAGTCTGAAGTAATACCTGATAGCACACCGTTTGCTCCAAAATTAATGTCACTCAATTTTAAAACGCACTAGTAAAAAGCAGTTTACGAAAACAGTCACAAAGAACAAACACATGACTCTAACAAGTTCAAACTTGTACTGAAAGTGCATTACATGTTAATCTACCGTCCTTCCAAGTCCCGTCTCCGCAGTGTTGCTAGATCGGGCACTACGTTGCCAGGCTTATTGCTTAATTTACACACCTCGTATCTATATATCGTGAAAATATATACATATGTATATATATAGGGAGTGAAGCACTTTCGAGAATCCCAGTATAGAATAGGCATATTGGAAACGTCGCTTATGTTGGAGAATCCCTCAAAATGATACGGCGAAAGAAATTGAATTGTAATTACCTTTTCGATGCCGTATTTCAATTAAAATATGAATAATGTATTATTTTATATGCGTCTGCTTAATGTACCAACAAAACCAATTTTGAACGCTTATTAATCAGTTTTAATAATAATAATGCTACAGTAACAGATAAGCGAATATTAATTAGAAGTGAAAAATGTTAAGATATAAAAAACTTAAAATTGAATGCTAAACCTCCGAGACATGTTCGTAGTATACAGAAGGCGTCAAGAGTAACATAAATCTGAAAAAAACAATATGTGTACACGTCGAAAGAACGCTACGTTTTATAGAAAATATATTCCACCCCGGCACAACGGCTTTATAAAACTTAATATAGGGGAACACGATGCCACTTGCGTGAAAATATGGATTATCCATCATGTTCCAGCAGGGATATAAATAACTTTTATGCAGCAGATATGCGACCAAATGTTTCTATAAATCACAAACATTCACATTCACAGTCACGTATCAAGAATTCGCATATTTTAAATTGCCTGGTATAGATAA
Source organism: Aromia moschata (assembly GCA_029963805.1). Classification (NCBI taxonomy): domain Eukaryota; kingdom Metazoa; phylum Arthropoda; class Insecta; order Coleoptera; family Cerambycidae; genus Aromia; species Aromia moschata. The sequence continues at coordinate 56,851 of JAPWTK010001335.1, forward strand.
ATGTACAACGGCACGAATCAAAAACAAACAGTGGATTAAATAATTTGCTTCTTCTTTCCGATACATTTTACA